>ML663566.1:27926345-28165240 GCA_007570785.1 Antilocapra americana
CTGGTTCCTCTGCCTTTTCTAAAACCAGCTTGAACATCTGGAAGTTCACGGTTCATGTATTGCTGAAGCCTGGCTTGAAGAATTTTGAGCATTACTTTACTAGTGTGTGAGATGAGTGCAATTGTGCGGTAATTTGAGCATTCTTTGGCATTGCCTTTCTTTGGGATTGGGATGAAAACAGATATTTTCCAGTCCTGTGGCCACTGCTGAGTTTTCCATATTTGCTGGCATATTGAGTGCAGCACTTTCACAGTATCATCTTTCAGGATTTGAAATAGCTCAACTGGAATTCCATCACCTCTCCTAGCTTTGTTCATAGTGATGCTTCCTAAGGCCCACTTGACTTCACATTCCAGGATGTCTGGCTCTAAGTGAGTGATCACACCATCTTGATTATCTGGGTCATGAAGTTCTTTTTTGTACAGTTCTTCTGTGTATTCTTGCCACCTCTTCTTAATATCTTCTGATTCTGTTATGTCTCTACCATTTCTGTCCTTTATTGAGCCCATCTTTGCATGAAATGTTCCCTTGGTATCTCTAATTTTCTTGAAGAGATCTCTAGTCTTTCCCATTCTATTGTTTTCCTCTACTTCTTTGCATTGGTTGCTGAGAAAGGCTTTCTTATCTCTCCTTGCTATTCTCTGAAACTCTGTATTTAGATGGGAATAGCTTTCCTTTTCTCCTCTTGCTATTCTTTGGAACTCTGCATTCAAATGAGTATATCTTTCCATTTCTCACATTCATACATGACTATTGGAAAAACCATAACCTTGACTAGACAGACCTTTGTCAGCAAAGTAATGTGTCTGCTTTTTAATATGCTATCTAGGTTGGTCATAACTTTTCTTCCAAGAAGCAAGCATCTTTTAATTAGTTCTTCTTCACTTTCTGCCATATTTGTGGTGTCATCTGCATATCTGAGGTCATTAATATTTCTCGTGGCAATCTTGATTCAGCTTGTGCTTCATCTAGCCAAGAGTTTTTCATGATGCTCTCTGCATGTCTATGTTAATCTCCAGTACAACACTGTAAGTATACTATCCTTCAACAAAGAATGAAAAAAAAAATTAAGTTCTGCATTTTCCATCATCCATGTTCTCAGACATAAAATGAACTGCTATTATACTCCTGATTACCAAAAATTTTTCATATATCATATATTTATACATATTTTACTCATCTGTTCCTCACTTCAGTTTCATCACAGTTAATTGAATTTCACTTGAAAAAGTATTATTGATTGAAGCTTTCAGCTTAATTAAAAATAAGAAAGTATAATTATTTAAAATAATAAAATAAAATAATTACATTTATTAGAAATAAACAGAATAATCTAATATTTTATTAGATTTATTTATTTATAAACAAATGTTTATAATATTTATTCCTAATAAATATTAGGAAGTATCTAACTTTTCTACCCAGAGTAATGATTGTTTTTTGAGAGCTTATTATATAAAATAAAGTATTAATTAATGAATAAATACTGAATTTCTTATGCTTTTAAAAACTGAACAAACTAATGAAAAGAATGACCAAATAGAAATTCAAAGCACAAACATAATATGTAGTCAAAACATAAAGAAATGTACATATATGTTGTTAGGTGAATGGTAAAGAAAAGAGAAATTGAGAAAGATTTTTTTTAGGCATTGATGTAAATACCTGTGTAGAGAAGCAAGTAGTAGAGGATCAAATATGCTATAAAAGAGATTTAAGTGATATTAATTTGGTGGCTATTTATGCTGTTTTCAAGCTAATTTATCTAGCACACTACAATGATTTCAGAGATCAGCTTAGTTCTGAACCAGCTGTCTTCATAACTGAATAGGATTAGACAACTTATTTATTACTGCTCAGATCTCTTTCTCTCTTTCAGCAAACATATGGATATCGTTCAGTTCTCTAAATTTTCAGTACTGTTGAGACACAATCTCTAATGGTGGCATGTGATGTGTGTCACAATTACATTCATGGGAGTAAGCAGATGTTTCTAGAAAAATCATGTATACATGTGTGCAAGTGTTAGTATATGTGTGTGTGTGTGTATTTATATGCTCACACTTACATGGAGTGTCTCAGATGGTAAAGAATGCCCCTGCAATGAGGGATATCTGGGTCCGATCCTTTGGTGCGGAAGATACCCTGGAGGAAGGCATGGCAAACCACTCTAGTATTCTTTTTTTTTTTTTTTGGTTTTGCAGTACAATGACATGAAACCGCCATGAATTTACATATGCTCTCCCTCCAGAACCCCCCTCCCTCCTCCCTCCCGATTCCCTCCTCCTTGGAAATCTCGGTGCACCAGCCCCAAGCATCAATCCT
Organism: Antilocapra americana; assembly: GCA_007570785.1. NCBI lineage: Eukaryota > Metazoa > Chordata > Mammalia > Artiodactyla > Antilocapridae > Antilocapra > Antilocapra americana. The sequence continues at coordinate 27,928,671 of ML663566.1, forward strand.
GGGCTGGCGATTGATTTCACATATGATAATTAACATGTTTCAATGCCATTCTCCCATATCATCCCACCCTTGCCCTCATCCACAGAGTCCACGAGTCTGTTCTATATGTCTGCGTTCCTTTTGCTGTCTCGCATGCAGGGTTCTCGCTGCCACCTTTCTAAATTCCATATATATGCGTTAGTATACTGTATTGTTGTTTTTCCTTCTGGCTTACTTCACTCTGGATAATAGGCTCCAGTTCCGTCCACCTGAATAGAACAATGGAATATTACTCAACATTAAAAAAACTCTAGTATTCTTGCTTGGAGAATCCTCATGGACAGAGGAGCCTGGCAGGCTACAGTGCTAAGGGGTCACGAAGAGTCAGATGACTGAGTGACTAAGCACAGCACAGCACATACACTTACATACATTCATACACATACACACAATTTTCCATGTGAAAGTTTATGAATAGTCACATTAAGATCTGTGATTAATATGGAACTGACATATTTTGCCTGATAGCTCTTGGTCTCATTAGATATCAAATAGTATTCTACAGGATGTTGCTAGTGGTTACTACTTTAATTAAAACTAGAGAGAAACTCATCTAAGTAGCAAAATTTGGAAATATAATAAAATATTGTAAAACATGAAATGCTTTTTTGTTATGTTTAAATATTATATTTAAAATAGAATTATGCCTTCAATCAGGATGGGTGTTCCTAGGCTGCACTGGATAATACCTGAAATATTTTATGTTCCAAAAAATCACATTTTATTACTTAATCAAAGACTATTGTTACCATATAAGTGACATACATAATGAAAAACAAGCAAAAAATCTTGTACTTAAAACATCTTATGTATGTTAGCAGTTGACAATTAAAAACATTTTACCATATCTCTGCCAGATAAACATAACAGACATTATAGCCCTCTTTTTATAAACTAAGAAATTGGAGGTAAAAAAGATTTTCCAAGGTCATATGGGTAGTATTTCACAAAATAAAAATAAATAATTATTTATGTCTCTATGCAGTGACACATTACTTATGCTATAATAAAAATTCATCATTTGTTTAAACCACACAGCAGTTGAGCAAGAAGGGAATGTAAATTCACATAAAATTTAAAAATTAAGGGGAATTATCAATGTGAAAAGAAAATTGCATCTCGGGTATCCATATGTGTGTATATTATGAATGATTTCTACTGCTACATAATCATATCATTTAAAGGAAATATGCTGCAGAAAAACATTAAGACTCAAAAATCAAACAGTGAGAATCACTGAGTCTGTGGTTAACATAAAATAGTTCATGTAAAGAATGAATTTTTTGAAACCCAGAGGTACGGTCAAATCTACTGTAGTATACAACTGAAGAAAGTCTGTTTGCAGCTTGTACGTCAAAACTGCTTCTCGGTTGGATTCTCATCAGACCCCAACGATCCTACTGACAGACTTGTCTGGAAGATGATCTCTGGTTATTATGGTACGTTGTTTTCAGAGCAGATGTTTGCTCTCATTTTAGGTTTTTTGCTATAGGGATGCATTACATGAAAGCAGCCATGTACTAGCTCCTCATTAAAGCTCATAAACATTCTCATGGGACCTATTGTTTTGTACAATGTACAGATTTTAGAATACCTGAGAACAGGTCAGTATAGAACTGTGGCAGTATTAAAGGGCATTCTGAATCAATTTTTCCCCATCGTTTTAGATATTTTTTTTTCATCTTTAGGAATGTAAATGTGAATACCGTCTTTACATGGTATTCACATTTCATGTAAATAACTCATCAAACGTTTTCCTTTTTGATTTGTGAAAACCTATTAGTAAATGTTATATATTTATATTGAATAGGACTAGTTCCTCTATTTTCTTTATTCCTGTTAACTTACATAGTACTAAAGAAAAGATGAAAACAAAGCTTAAGTGTAAGAAATATCCAAGTAAAATAAGTTTACTTAACTTCTGTTAATAATTTAGGTGTACATAAACATTTTGGGGATATAATACTACACAAATAAATTCACAGCTTACAGAATGAATACTCTCCTCTATATATAACAAAGAAATAAACCGAAAACATTTCTACTGCATGTTTTCACACAGTTGGATTTAGCAGTAGCTATAGCTATATGGGTTAAAAATTCATTGCTTGCTTTATGCCTAATCAAGCAAGTTGAAAGTCAAAAGGTGTTCAGAATTCTCTCTTGTTCCAACAGCTCTACTTGGCCTATTTACAAAATTAACTTAGATCAAAGCACTCCTCTGCTCAAGCCCTTCAATGTCACTCAGAGTAAATGACAAGTATTTACAATATTCTAAGAGTCTCCAAGTGATCTGATTTCTACTACTCACCTACTACTACTTTTTGAGTATAACAGACAAACTCCAGTCTTATGGTTTAGCATTTTCTGTTTCTGTAGTGTAGAATGCACTTTTCTTTGGCTTGGTTCCATCATCATAGAAAAAGCAAGGGAATTCCAGAAAAACATATATCTCTGCTTCATTGACTATGCTAAAGCATTTGACTGTGTGGATCACAAGTTGTGGGAAATTCTTAAAGGGATGAGAATACCAGACCACCATACCCACCTCCTGAGAAACCTGTATGCAAGTCAAAAATCAACAATTAGAACCGGACATGAAACAGCAGACTGGTTCCCAACTGGGAAAGGAGTACAACAAAGGTGTATATTATCACCCTTTTTCTTTAACTTACATGCATAGTACATCATGTAAAATGCCAGGCTGGATGAATCACAAGCTGGAATCAAGATTTCCAGGAGAAATATCAATAGCCTTGAATATGCAGATGATACCACCCTTATGGCATTAACTGAAGAGCTGCTTGATGAAAGTTAAAGACTAGAGTCAAAAAGCTGGCTTAAAACTCAATATTCAAAAAACTAAAATCATGGCATCTAGTCCCATCACCTCATGGCAAATAGATGAGAAAACAATGGAAACAGTGACAGACTTTCTTTTCTTGGGTTCCAAAATCCCTGAAGATGGTGACTGCTTTCATGGAATTAAAAGACATTTGCCTCTTGGAAGAAAAGCTATATGACCAACCTAGACAGCATATTAAAAAACAGGGACATTATTTGCTGACAAAGGTCCATAGTTTTCTTGGGTTCCAAAATCCCTGAAGATGGTGACTGCTTTCATGCAATTAAAAGACATTTGCCTCTTGGAAGAAAAGCTATATGACCAACCTAGACAGCATATTAAAAAGCAGGGACATTATTTGCTGACAAAGGTCCATAGTCAAAGATGTGATTTTTCCAATAGTCATGTATGGATGTGAGAATTGTACCCTAAAGAAGGCTGAACACCAAAGAATTGATGCTTTTGAATTGTGGTGTTAGAGAAGACTCTTGAGAGTGGCTTGGACAGCAGGGAATTCAAACTAGTCAATCCTAAAGGAAATCAACCCTGAAATTTCATTGGAAGGACTGATGCTGAAGCTGAAACCCCAATATTTTGTCCACGTTATGAGAAGAGCTTACTCATTAGGAAAAAACCCTAATTCTGATAAAGACTGAAGGCAAGAGGAGAAGGGGATGACAGAGGATGACTGGATAGCATCACTGACTCAGTGGACATGAGTTTGAGCAAGCTCCGGAATATGGTAAAGGACAGGAAAACCTGGCGTGCTATAGTCCCTGGGGTCGTAAGGAACTGGACATGACTGAGTGATTGAAAAACAACAACAAAACCATCTTCTTCAGGTCTCTACTCAGATGACATTTTCTTTTTGGCTTTTGTGATCATCCTAGATAAAATTGCAAATCATCCTCCATTCATAAGCACGCAAACAGTTGGAATATCCTAGGCCCTTTACTCAATTTTCTCTAAAGCACTTAACCATCATGTGAAAATATGTATTTTGCTTATTATCTGTCTTCTCCTGTGTGTGTGTGTGTGTGTGTTAGTCGCTCAGTCACGTCCACCTCTTTGCGATCCCATGGACTGTAGCCTGCCAGGCTCCTCTGTCCATGGAATTCACCAGCCAAGTATGGAGTGAATACTGGAGTGGGCTTCCATTTTCTTTCTCCTGTCCTCTCTTACCAGAATATAAATGTTAAAATATCAGAGATTTTTGTGTCACCTTTCAAGAACCAAACATCTAAAATATTATAATACGTGTTTAACACTTATTTCTTGATTGATTGCTTGTGCTGATGACAATGCAGTTCACTTGTTGACTAAACGAAGTGTGAATTTGAAGTCAAACAATAAATAAGAGGTTTTGCATTAATTTGCTAAGCATTATCTAACCAATTGCTCTGTGCTCTAGCTTGTTTGTTTTGGCAACTTTTACTGGTAAGAAAACATAAAAAGTAGCATTTGTATCTTTGTTTAATGAGCTGTTTTGTCATAATATTTTATGAGCTTACCAAAATACACTTGTACAATGTACAGTTAGCCTTCAGAGGTTAAAAAGTTCAATGATGGTAGAAGTATACTATTTAAAAATTAATTTGAAAAAAATCATAAGAATTAAATAGTAATGAGAAGTCACAGCATTAAAATTCTAACCATTAATTCTAACAAATTTTAATAACATAAATCCAGTGAAATAAATGCTCAAATTTCTAAATTTTCTGCTAAATGTTCACTTTTAATACTTTTATACAAAAATTTATTTTTTATCTTAGAATTTGGTTAAACACTATGTGTATTCCATTTGGAAAATATATACCAGTTGACATGTGTGTTTGAAAATGAAAGTGGGAAAGTGAAAGTTGGACTCTTTGTGATCCTATGGAATTATTTAAAATGAGTATACATTGGTATATATAAATTAATATGGGTATCTTTTCATTAAATATCTCATTTTAACAAAAAAACTATACCACAATAAACTATAAGTTTCCATTTAATCCAAGTCAAGGGGAATATTTTTCCAATGAAACAACATTAAATTTGGATTAATTTACTAACATTTGCCAGTCTTTATTTTAAAAAAATGCATGCATAAACACATTCATACATACACGTGTATAAAAGGAAGGAGAAATAATCTTCTATCCATCTAAGATTCTTAGTCTTACTGAACTTTAAAATGTGTATTTTGCACAAAATTACATTTCCTAATTTGCACACTGACACGCTTAAAATATGCATATAGGGTTTTAAAAATACTTTGGAGAACCACTGTAGAGACCATTCCTGCTTGACTGAATCATGGCACTTGGATGATTAATTAGCCATACCACAACTTAGGGCTTCACATCTTCTAGAGTTGGAGATTTTCTGTGTAAAATTGTCTGTGTAAATTATGGATATGTGGGTTTTGAATTCTTCCTTGTCACATAAATCCTCAATGTGCATCATGTCAATGTTTTTGACAAAATTTTCTGTCTCAAGTTTTGATAACTTCAAAAGACTATTTTATCTATGTATTGTAACTGAAAAATAACTGAACTATAATCATCAAATAGTGAATTAAACTCATATCAAAGATACTGAAACACATATCAAATTTATACTTCGATTTATACATTTTATAATTTCATTCAATCTATAATATAAATGTAGTTCATTATAAATCATTTTCAACTGATATAAAAATGATATGAAATTTGAGGCACTTTTCAATGTAGTCCAATTTGGAAGACAGGAGTTAAGTTTATTAGAGTATTGAAGCACAATTACACAAGATCAGTTTACCATTATTTATGAAGTTTTTTCACTGATTATGAGACTTAGTAAGACATAATGATTCTCATTTTTTTTCTAAGACTTTTTAAAGATTATTGTGGATTAATATCTAATTTTATTTAATGCGAAAATGTTCATCACTGTTCTGACTTTTAAGTACTTCAGGCTTAACTATTAAAATACATATGGAAAAAATTTTAACTATATTATCAATTATTGGAAAACATTTTTAGCAAGATATTAAATGTCTTCTATTTTTATCTTTCCAAAGTATGGAAACGTTTATTTTTTCTTACAACAGATTTTCATCAACAAAAACTGAATGTATATGTGGGAAATGAACTTTGGAGCTAGAATATATTAACAAAGTTCATTGCAACACTGTTTACAATAACTAGGACATGAAAGCAAACTAGATGTCTATCAGCAGATGGATGGATAAGAAAGCTGTGATACATATATACAATGGAATATTACTCAGCTATTATAAAGAATGCATTTGAATCAGTTCTAATGAGGTGGATAAAACTGAAGCCTATTATTCAGAATGAAGTAAGTCAGGAAGAGAAACACCAATACAGTATATTAACACATATATTATGGAATTTAGAAAGATGGTAATGGTGACCCTATATGCGAGACAGCAAAAGAGACACAGATACAAAGTACAGACTTTGGGACTTTGTGAAAGAAGATGAGGGTGGGATGATTTAAGAGAATAACATTGAAACATGTATATTACCATATGTGAAATAGATGACCAGTCCAAGTTTGATGCATGAAACAGGGCACTCAAAGCTGGTGCACTGGGACAATCCTGAGGGATAGGATGAGGAGGGAGGTGAAGGGGAGTTCAGAATGGGGGACACATGTACACCCGTGACTGATTCATGTCAATGTATGGCAAAACCCACTACAATATTGTAAAGTAATTAACCTCCAGTTAAAGTAAATAAATACTTTTTAAAGTGCCTATAATTAATGAATTATTAAAGGAAACCATGAGATATGGTGGGCTTAATTTCATGGAAATTGGGTGCACTTCCTTGCTTCATGAACTTGAGCAAGAAATTAACAATCTATCAGTTCTCCTCTTCTGTTCTATAAAACCTGATAATGCTTGTCTTGCCTTTCTCTCACAATGCTTGTATAGATAAACATAAAACTTAAATGATGCTTATTAAAGTATCTTATAAACTTTAAATTGATATGCAAATATAAAAGAATTAAAATTCCAAAACTATATTTCATATAAGCAGTATTTCTATAATAGATTCAAATTAAAAAGAGAGAGAGAGAGATTATGTTTGCTAATGTGTTAACTTCAATGGGCTATTGATTCCTTTGAGGTTAATTCATTAATAACATAACAACATGAGTTCAAGATTTGCCTAAAGGTATTTTTTTCTCCTTCAGTCCTCTGTCCTTCATTTCTTCTTGCTTTTACCAGAAATTAAAAATATAAGCAACTTCAAAAATTGACTTTTCTTATTACACAGAAAACAAAATATAAGAGACAAAACAGTAGTACTTCATGAGAAAGATATCTATTAAATAAAAGCTATTAATGCAGCTATCTACTTGAAATGTTTGTATTTTAATCTATCTTTGTCAATTCAAAAACATTAAAGTTTCTCATAATTGTAATGTCATTGTTTTACATATAAATTACAGCTTACAGTGTTAGTACATATGCAGTCCTATTTCTGTGTTCAGTTTATATTTTAAAATATTAAACACCTTCATCTGGACAGAAACAGATTCATATCTAAGGGTATCTCTAATGTTTTCCTTTTATCATATTAAGATTACAGAGACATCTTTTTGGAACAATATCTTTAGTAATTTGCAAGTGATTAGCTTTCTTGGACTCTTTAATATAATATAAACATTTAAATATTTTTTCCTACAAGTTATTAACTAAATAACTTCAGTTTATTTGTTTTTGGTTTTTTTCTTTAAGTTCATATGTTTTTTCCATGGATCATTCTGAGAAAGAAATCTAGGAAGATGAATTAGGAAAAGAAAGGGAGAAAAAAATAGCTCTAATCTAGTAAACTTAAAGATGAGAAAAGAATGCTTTTCCTGAATTTGATTTAAAGTGCAAAAGCAAAAATTTGAGTAGTTGCTGGATTTAATTCATTGTACTCACATCCTAATTTGATGCTTTAGGGTGTTGACCATTTATAATATCTTCAATTACTATCATCAAAAATATCCATGAAGAAGTCCTGAAAGTGGACATGAATGAGAAGTGTCTGCACTTTGAATACCTGAATTGTAGCTTTCTAACTCCTGATAATATTCTCTAATTAGAGTAATGCTAACTGGCAGAAAAAGAAAATACAATACATGTTCACTTATTTTAGATTTTGAGGGATATTACATTCAAAAGTCTTATTCTATCTCAACAAATATTTTCTTTGATTCACCAGCCATTCTGATATTTCTTTAAATTCATATTCATATAACCCCATAGAAATATTATGTATAAGAAATGGAGAAAAATAATAATAATTAAGCTAAAATATCCTCTTTACAAATGGAAAAACTCAAAGACCAGAATGTGATGTATTTATTTTTCTAAAATCACAGAGGGAATGGGAATAGAGTTAGTATATTGTGCACTATTCTAGTTAATACAATTAGAATGCTAATTAATGAAACAAAGCACAAGTTGGCCACTTGATATAAAGAGTCGACCCACTGGAAAAGACCCTGATGCTGGGAAAGGTTGCGGCAGGAGGAAAAGGGGCCCACAGAGGATGAGATGCTTGGAGGGCATTATCAATACAATGGACATGAGTTTGAGCAAATTCTAGGAGACAGTGAAGGACAAGGAAGTCTGGTGTGCTTCAGCCCATGCATTCCCAAAGAGTCAGACATGATTTAGTGACTTAGCAACAGCAGGGTTGATGAATCATTAGGTACTTCGTAGAAAAAAAACGCCTTCAACATTATAGTCATTCCTCTCTGTAATCAAGATGTGGTCCAGAAGCCCTTCTAAAAGATCAGTGCACTTTTTTTTTTTTTAATTCCCAAAATAATTTGTGAAGGACACACTTTCCCATAGGATCTTCCAAACTTAAAGATGATACAAACAATTATTTTGCTATTCAGTTCTTTTTGGCAATGGAAAAGGAGAAAATTGCCCCTTTAAGCCAGTATAACATTAATCTCTTAGACACATCTCCTTATGAAACCAAAAAAGGAAAAAAATCTTAGATCAAAATATGTGTTGGCTCAAAGTCCTTGGGGAGTTTACTTGATTTTAATCCCTTCTAATACTATAAACTTAAGACAAAATTCTCAGGTCCAGAAATACTTTGTGGATATATAGGATCTTGTTTTTCCATTTTAAGAACTCAGAGAGAAAAGGGAAGTGAAAAAAAAAAAAAAACAATTATAGAATATAATCATAAAAGAATAAATATATCCCTGAATGCTTTAAGAAATCAAATATGGTTGTTTTATGACACACAAAGGATCTTTTATTCAAATTCTCACTTAGTGTTTAGAAAAAATTTCAGGTTTGATTATCTTGGCAAAAGGAACATTATAAATTGTAAAATTTAGAAAAGTTGAACATATTTTGATGCCTTCCATAAATATTAAATATCACATATAGAAGCAAAAGACTACTTTAAAATAAATAAAATATGCATTTATATTTTCCATAGGTTTAATGTGAATTCTTTGCTTTAGTTTTCTTATAGAATTAATAAATTCCAAAATACTTAGACCTTTTCAACTTATAAATTACCAGTACATTAAAATACTACTATGTTTAGCTCTTTCTCCCAACTCTCAGGTTCATGTATTTGCATTGAAAATATATTTTATTATTTGGAAACATTGCATGTTCATTGGTTGAAGAAACCCAACCTAGAAGTTTTTAATCACTTAGTATGGGAAAGTTTGATAAATTGAATGACAGCAGATGTTAAATGTTTTCTATGATGTAAATAAAGAGCAGTGTTAACTGGAAATATGAGAAAACAACAGTTTGATACATTTGTATTATTTACATGAGGAATTTATTTCTTGAAAGACATTGCTATAGACTGAATATTTTTATCTCCCCAAAATTCATGTTGAATCCTAAGCCCCACTGTGATGGCATCTGGAGGTGGGCATTTGAGGGTGATTAGGTCATGAGGGTTGTTCAGTTCAGTTCAGTTCAGTCGTTCAGTCATGTCCGACTCTGCGACTCCATGAACCACAGGCCTCCATGTCCATCATCAACTCCTGGAGTTTACCCAAACTCGTATCCATTGAGTCAGTGACACCATCCAACCATCTCATTCTCTGTCATCCCCTTCTCCTCCTGCCCTCAATATTTCCCAGAATCAGGATCTTTTCAAATGAGTTAACTCTGCATCAGGCTGAGCCCTGATGAATGGAACCAGTGCCCTTATTAAAGAGACCTCAGAAGGCTTTCTAACCTTTCTCCCTCATGAAGACAGGGTGAAAAGTTGTCAGTCTGCCGCCCAGAAATGGTTGCCACTAGAACCCCACCACACTGGCACTCCGATCTTCAACTTCCAGTCTCTATTACTGTGAGAAATAAATTTCTGTGTTAAACACCTCAGCCTATGTTAGTTCACCATAGCAGCCTGTACCGACTAAAACCGATATGCAATAGAATTTTCATAAACTATTACGCAAATTTTTGAATAATATGGGAGGATTAATCAATCTGATTAACAAGCTAATGAGTACAATTTCCCTCAATCCCAAACCTAATACAAAATTCCACCATTTTATTTCTGAATTCCTTTCATCTTTCAAAAACCAATTCTCTACTGAAAGCCTCATTGATTACTTTGGTTTCTCTGAATATAGTGAGAGAAAAAGGAGATAAAATAGATAAAAAGAAGAATGTTTCCTTATGCAATAGAAAGAAGGACTCTATTCCATTTTGTCTATCAGCATGACTTATTTTCACCTTTTTCTTTTCAGCTCGTTGAGCTAAATTTACTCATAACACATTTTGTTAGAGGCCTGTTTCTTGGTTTCCAGAAATGAGAAACACTTTGTTTAGTCCACCAAAATTGAAAATAATTCTAAACTGTGTCATGAAATTACAGATTCACCTATCTTGCATGACACTAGGAACCTCATTATGGCCCTCTCTTAAATTTTAAAGCAAGGATGTTTGAGACACTGAAGAATAATTTCTTAGGCATTGCTTCCCATTTGTTTTAGTGTTGATTAGAGGCAAATGATTGCACAGGAGCAAGAAAGTGGAAAATCATACATTTTACCCTACAAGAAAGAGTGTGATGGAGAAATAGAATACAACAATCTACAAAACTCTAGAAAGAAAAGTGTTGCTATTAGGCTTCTTCACAAAAAGAGTAATGACAAATAAGCTTATTCTTTAAGGACTAAAGAATGATGCTAATCTTACTAAACTCTGGGAGTGCTTGAGTATACAGACTGTGAATTAAGACTGTGAATTAAGTTGATTTTTTTTTGAGTGAGGCAAAATCATTTTAGGCCTGATAAATTATTAAATCTAACCTTTAAAAATGGTGATAATGAGTTCACTGTCTTTATTTCACAAGACTCTTCAGTCATTCTGTGCTTGAACCTTGCTTACTATATGAGACAATGTTAAAATAATAGGTGGACATGTAGCACTTACTGAGCTAAGAAATCATCTTACCATCTAAGAAATCAACAATTGTAGGTATAATAATGAAAGTAAAGTAACACAGAAAGGTTCAGTTTCCTTCTTACAAAGACAGATCTATTGGTCTCTACTAGAGGTACTAGCTACTTAGCTTTGTTTTGGTAGTTGCTGATAGTTTGCTAATTGACCAGTTGTATGCTTTCTATTATTACTTCTACTGATAAAAAATTCACTGCTACAAAGCAACATCCTTGGTATGGAAAAAGAGTGTAATGTTATTTAACAGAGCACAGTTAAATGAACGATGGTAAACAGTGATAAAGTTTTGCTTGTTGGTTGGTTTGTTTGCTTGTTTTTAACCCTCAAAAAATTTCTGAAGGCTTTTTAAACTGTAAGATTCAGGAAAATATTCAGTTTGTCCAATGAATTTACAGATTTATTATTAAACTTATGTAGTTAATATAGCTTGTTTTCTTTGTTCCATTCTCATTTTCCAAAATGAAAGTTTATTACTCTCAACTATTCCTGTAGATTAATGTTTATCCAAGGTTTTTTTTTTTTTCTGTGTATTGCAATTTTTTTTTCTGTGCATGGCAGGGAATATTAATATGTGCTTGACATAAAATATGGGTTTTATAGTGGACTTGGGAAAAAAAGTCAAGCAGTCTTTTTCAGTGCAGTATTCCCACAGCCTTGTGAATACAAACATAAGTGGTGTATAAAGAGGGAATGATGTGTATTCCCAGAAATTTTTTGGCCATTAACACAATTTTTCCTCCATGAGACCTGTCTAGGAAACAGAAAATAGATTTCTTGTGACTAGACTTGGAAAATTCTATTGTACTGTTCACTCTATATAATTTCTTAAGTAAAATATGTAAAACCTCTCCTTGCTATCCATTAACATTAACTATATATTCCTGGGTAAATGATCCAAATTTTTGAGGCATAGATAGGACAATAGAGTTGTCTTAATTTTTTAAGATAATTAATTCATTAAATCCTTAACAGAGGACCTGACAGACAGCAACACAAAAATTAATAAAATAAGTATTAAAATTTTATTTTACAAGTATGAAATATAAGAACAGTTGAGTGGATGCATAAATGAACAAATATATGAAGTTGAATCTTCATTTCCTATGATGGAGGACAATGGACCCACACTGAAAATTGTTGTAAGATAGACTCATGCCTAGGTTTTGTTTTAAATCTACTGTTTGGCTTATATTAAGGACTTGAAGTGTTTGCTAAAATAAAATAAAAATTTAAAAATAGAAAACAAACTGAGAACTCTCAATGAGTTTGATTCTGTTTCATTGTAGCATTCTAAGAAGTTGCATTTTCCTTTGCTCTATCTGGAATCACAATGGACTGTATGAAACAGAAATGAAATATTCCAGCATAAAAAATTATCCAATTTTCTAGGTCCAAAGTCAGTAAAAAGATTTGTCCCTTCTCAAATTCTAGTAATGAGGCTTTTATAATGTAAATTATATCTTCAGTTCAGAAAAACAAATGTATTAACAAATGTTCTTGCTTCTGTTATTGAGTTTTTAACTTTATGGAAGTAAATTTTCCTCACAAGGTATCAGACATTTTACCTATATCTCAAGAAAACAATGGAAAATTAGGAGAAAGCTTTATCTTACTTTCAACAATATAGAAGTATTTATACTGAAGAATAGACAGGATTTCATTTTATTAAGAATATATACTAGAAATTCCAAATATAACTTTTGAAGGAGAAGCATTCATAGCAATGATTGGAAAGTTGGATGAAAAATATTGCCCACTGACAGTTTGAAAAGCAGTAAAAACACAATATACATTTATTTCTCTATTTGATACACTTCTTCATGCTTCAACTTTCAGCCTGGGCAATACTTCATACTAATCAATTAAAGACCCTCAAAGCCTCAGAATATCAAATAATTTAACCAGGAACCTATAATTAGTGTTTTAAAAAAAGAATGTACTATTTTTTACCTTTAGATGATTAAATCTGCAATGTTTTACCACTATACAATGATAATTTCTTATCCTGCTATGGAAGATCATGTTGGAATTCACATTTTTATTAATTCAGCATATTCCACCTAGAAGATGATATAATTACAATTAGGAATGATGACTAATTTTACATATGTTTACAGATTTAATGTTTTTATTTGTGAGTTAGTGTCTAGCCCCCTCTATAGCATAAACATCCTTTCACTGTTCCCCTGTTGCTTAATGTGTGTTGGAATATAATTATTGATATGCATTACCACTGTGCAATTACAGTATAATCAAGTTTACTTTTTACCAAAAAGAACATGTCTTTTCCATTTCAGTAAGTCCTATAGAGATAGAATATGAACCACGATTTTTAACCCTTGTGCCATACCATATTTGACTCATCTGATTTACACTGCAGAATATATACTTCTCCTAACTGAAAAGCTAAAATGCATGCCATCAGTTGCACACAAGGCATCTGGGTAAGTACACAAATAGCTGATTATGGTGAGCGTCAATGCCATTTCTCAAAGCCCACTGAATCCAGTCATATGTATTTTTCAAGTATAAATGGGTGTCCTCTCTGTGGCCAAACTTTCAGCAGATTTTTTATTGCTCCAATGCATGACAAAATAGATTTTGGTCAGGTACAGGTAGCTGCCAGAGTTCTCTAATCTGTGAGTAGCATCATTGCTAATGATACTCTAAGTGACCTGTAATGATCATTTAGCTGTTTTTCTTCAGCACTGTGACATAGTCACCTTTCCCATTAAGTCTGAAGATCACCAAAACAAAGTAACATATTAGTAGAAAGAAGCAGAGCACACTAACCAAGTTTCACTTTATTATAAAATGAATTAGAGAATTTTAATGGTTCTGTGAGAAAATTAATATTTTGAAAGCTTATTTTAACTTTAGAATATGTGCTGATAAGAAGTAAAGGAAAAGGGAAAACTAAAAATAAAAACTAGATTTTTCACAAAGATTTCTTTAAAATAAATAATATCCATGAGTAATGTTATTGCATGTTTCCAGCTATTCCATGTTCTCAGTAGAAAAAATTTTCAGGATATTTCTTTTTAAAAAATGTAATATGAAATCTCTGCTTATATGTATTGGTTTCCTATGAAAATGAGAGCACGCACGCAACACTTTTGTTTCCCTGTGCTTCCCATTTGTTTAAATGGGAAGTACATCTTTTCACCATTATCTTCTATCCAAAAAGTGCAAAAAAAGTCATCTTTACATTGCACATATTGCTATTCTAGTTTGAAAGCATTCCAGAGAATTCCAACATGTAGAAAGATTTTTTAAAGAAATATTTTCTGGAAGCTATACTAGCTTCTGGTCACTGATCTCCCTGGCTCTCTTCTCTCTTCTACTCCTCCCTTCTACCACTTGCCATCCTCCTCCTCTTCCTCCACTTCTGCCAGCTTCTCCTCCTATTTCTCTAATTGTAATTTTACTTATCTTTCACTCTCCATTTCCTGTCCTAATCCTATATTATTACTTATTTCTACATATAGGTAAAATCACTTCATTTTTATTTTAAACAGAAAAGAAGTCAGTCTTTCAGCACACCACTTTTTTAATTTGTATATTGTGAACATGTTCCATTTAGTATGGAAATGATGAGAATGGTCATATATCATTTATTATATTCTAGTAAATGTGAAATATGTACTAAAAGTTTTATATATACTAACATATAAATGTCACAACAACCTTATGAGGTACATCTGTTATTCTCACTTTATAAATGAGAAAACAGAAACATAGAGAGCTTAACTGGTACATCATCACTATCTGAGATTCTGTATCAGGTAATCTGGCTCCAGAAAACTTGCTCTTCAATATACTCTCATCCTTTTAATAGCTGTCAGACACTATACAATATAAGTGCACCATAATGAATTTAAGACTTTCCTAGTTAATGAGCCAGAAAAGGAAATGGCAACCCACTCCAGTATTCTTGCCTGGAGAATCCCAGTGACAGAGGAGCCTGGTGGGCTGCCGTCTATAGGTGGCACAGAGTCGGACACAACTGAAGTGACTTAGCAGCAGCATCAGCAGTCAATGAGCATTTAAGAGGTCTCTAGTTCTTCATGACTGTAAATAACACTGCAACAAGCATTTATGTACATATATTATTGCATCTTTTGTTATTTTTGTAAGATAGTTTTCTAGAAAATACCTGGTTTGAAGAGTTTTAAAATTTTTATATGTACTGAAAATTTTCCTTCACTTTAAGAAAAAAATTCCAAACACATGACTAATTTCTTGCTGTTAGGTTGCTTCAAGATCTTTCTGAAAACTTAATTGTTCCCCAGTATTAATGGGTGTGACTAGCTTTGTGTGATTGGCAAATTTGATAAACATGCCATGTAAATCTCTACTAAGACACTGGCAAATACTTTGGATTAAAAAATTAGACTGGTGATTTTGATCTAGGGCTTGAATATAAACATTTTGTCTACCCCAGCTCACTTATTCCTTCAATATTGTTAATTGGACAATACTGAATAACATTTATTACTCTCTTATTGTATGCCAGTTATCAAGCATAATAAAAATACTGATAATATGAAATACATAAACATGCTTATTAATATTCCCATTTTATAGTGTAAAACTAAACCTCTGAAAGATTATATGTCCAAGTCAGAAATCAGTATTTGTAAGAGTTGACAATTTCATGTTTGTCTGGTTTGAAAGCCTTCATTCATCATCTCAGATAGATTTTCATGGCAATAAGAAACAGATTTATTGAGATTATATCAAAAACAGGAGTCAGTGTGAAAAATATATGTATATACAGAAAGAAGTGGCTGTAAAGAGGACTTCCTCTGTGACCAAAAAAAATGAAAAAGAAGTGCACATGTTGGGCCCAAGAGAAAATGAGATCATAGTTCAGGAACCTATGCTTATTCTGGGTCATATAAAGCTCTACATCTGTGTTTCTAATGCTATCAATATATGGGGTTTATTGACTTTTTTTTCTTTAGGGAAGTGCTTATTGATTTTCTATTACTTTTGTAGAGTTAATCTATAACTAAGCAGAATTTTAGCTTTTGCTTCCTCATAGTTTCTTCTTTTTCAGTACATCTACACACTGTAATCATCTTGAGTATGCTTCAACTTATTTTCCCATTACCAAGGACATATTTTGACAACAATACTTAGTGCTATTGATAGAAAATAAGACATGCTTCATGGACATGGATACTTCGCATGTATAGCTGTAATGAACTTCATGCAATTCCTCAAATTTCCGGTGGCTTTTTTCACTTATTTTTGTTCATATATATTATTTTTATCTTTGTGTGTGTGTGTGTGTGTGTGTCAGTCGCTCAGTCATGTCCAACTCTTTGCAACTCCATGAACTACAGCCTGCCAGGCTCTGCCATAGAATTCCCTTTTCCCTGGGGTCTTCCTGACCGAGGTATCAAACCCAGTTTTCCAGCAGTGCAGGCAGATTCTTTACCAACTGAGCCACCAGGAAAGCTCTCTTTTCATCTTAAATATGCTAAATTCTCTGGTCTTGTGACAAAATTCTATTTAGTTTCAATGTATGTGTGCTCAGTTGAGTCCGATTTTTTGAGACCCCACTGACTATAGCATGAATCAAATATGTTGCCTAGAAATCTTTCCCTAAAATCATTTACAACGCAGAGTCAAGTGCCATTTGGTATGTGTATTTCCCATATGTTTGTTTATACCTCTGTAATCACTCATTACTCAATGTGTAATTATTGATTTTATTATTAGTATTAATTAGTACAATCATCATCACATATTATTTTGTTATCAGTAAGTCTTCCACATTGGTCCTGAGGCCCTTTTATGACAGGATTCTTATCTCTCCATCTTTGTAGTTCTTGATCAGTGATAGAAACTAAATATTCTGCATATAGCAGTAAAAGGAATGAATGATCAAATCAACTTATACTTTCTCTATTTTTTTGCCCATGGAAAAATTTTAAGGCCCTATCCAAGATGGTATATTCATTTAGTAGGGGAATAACATTAGGATGTTTGCTTAATTATTTGAATTCTTAAAGCAAAATTATATTTCTTTATTTTTTTGGAATTTTTCATATTTTACTTTTAAAATCCACATAAAACATACATTGCCTTCTTTTGCTAGTTTCTCTTTGCATTTTAATATAGTTCTGTTTCTCATCACACTTTTCTATTATTACAAAGTCAAAATTATTGTAAAATGATATACCTTTAATCAGTTTTAATCATAATGTAATCATTTAATCATATATTTAATTATTTAATCAAGAAATTTTTCTCAAGTTTTGACTTACAACTTCATCTTTTTTGTTATATAAATTTTTATATATGTCCAACATATTTTCTTATTAGCAATCATGTTAGATCAGGTTTCTAAATACATGTGCATATTTTCTGGAGACAAAATTAGCACTTAACCTTGAACTTTTCTGTCATCTGAAACAGAAAATATGTGTGTGTGTTTGTGTTTTAGGCATAAAGCTGATTGAAGACTAGAAGAAAAATAATTGACAATTATTCATTCTTGAAACTTTGACACAAAAAGTTAAAGTACCTAAATTCAGGAGAAATCTTTTTCTCCCCGAGGCTATTTCAACTTCATTTAGGAAAACTGACAATGTATCTTTCCCTTAAACATAATTCTACAGAAAATAAAATGCTTTATGATTAAATAACAAAAATAGCTATATAATTAAACTAAAATGCAATAATATGCTAGATATGAGTGATATTAAATACATGTTCAAATATTAACTTAAAATATTTTTACTCATGATATATTTAATTCCAGCACAAATTAACAGTTATAATAAAAACAAATTAGATAATAATTTCATACTAGAAATATTATTTCTATCTTTTTTGCTACAGTTTGAAAATTTTACTGTAATACTTGTAAACATCTGTTGTTCAAACTCGACTTCTTATCAGTCATGGAATGCTTTAAAACCATACAAGTTCCTGGGCCCCATTTTAGAGATTGTGATTCAATACATCTGAGATAGGGACCTTGAATAATTTGAATAAATATTCCAGTTTTTCTGACTCAAGTGGAATGCACATTAATGTATGAGAACATTTTTTATGTTCAAGTTTATTAATAAATACTATATCAGTTATCATATTTGAAAGGCAGAGGAAATCCTTAAATCAGGGAGGTGTTTGTTCAATCACAAATTGGATTGATATATATGTATCAATTGTCAAACTGTCAGATATTAATCAATTCCATTTTCACTGTACAAGCAGACTACATGCATAACTTCATTCTAACCAAGCTTATAAAGCTATATATTATCAAGTATATGTGCATATATGCATATATAATATCTATATTAATATATCTATCATAGATCAAGATCTTCACATATATATCAATTAAAGTGTACATAGATACTCTTAAAACATTGTTTTATCTGCATATGATTTTTAATTTGCAAACAGGATAACCTTAAGCTTACTTTAATTTGGAATAGTACCACTAAATCTATAAAGGAAATTTCCTGAGTCAATTAGTCATACTATGTCTAGAAAAGTGAAGATTTTTAAAAAATGGAAGTTAGTTAATATATTACTAATTAGGTCTTAGCTAGTATTTTGAATATGATATTTAAAGGGATATGCAAAATAAATTATTGCATAAATATTTATGTAGATGTGTATATAAAAATCTTAAAAATTTCCTTCATATATATGTAAGTTTAACTACCAGTAATTTGACCTTTTCCTTTAAAACCACTTTGTGCTAGAGAGTTATCTAATATATTTCTATAATGATAAGCTCCAATGAATGATGATAATTTAATTCTCAGAAGCACTCTAATCAATGTTGTAATAGAATGTAATTATAATTATCTTTCACATTAACCATTGTATCTTCAGCCCCTGGATATTACTTTGTAAGTACTCTCCTCTTTTATTAAGTATCTCTAACAGAAATATATTGGAAATCTATTACTAAAGACTATAGAAATTAAATAGATTAATCTCAAATAAGGTCACAAGAAAGACACACAAACTGGGAATTCATGCATTTAGTGTGATTTCTTGAAAATAGGAAAACAAATTCATACATTGCTATCCATTAACATTAAGTCATTTGAATTTTATTCACTGAACGCATTCACCAAAATTTAAATAGCTAATACAGACCTAATCACGTGAGACAACTTGAGGATAGCAAGTGTCAGTGTAATGAAACATTAGGAAAATCTCTAATACCTAACATCTCTCTCTCTTTTTTCCTATGGCAGGATAATTGCTTTACAACCTTGTGGTAGTATGGTTGTAGAGTTAGGGACAAAGACTGAGTATATAAGACTGAGTTAGAGAGGATTAGAAAAATTCAAGGAAATGTTAAAAAATAATAACAGAAAAAAGAAAGAAAAGAAAGTGAAGGCACTCAATCGTGTCCTACTCTTTGTGACCCCATAGACTATAGCCTACCAAATTCCTCCGTCCACGAGACTTTCCAGGCAAGGTACTGGAGTGGGTTGCCATTTCCTTCTCCAGAGTATCTTCCTGATCCAGAGATTGAACCCAGGTCTCCCACACTGTAGGCAGAAGCTTTACTGTCTGAACCACCAGTTCAGTTCAGTTCAGTTCAGTTCAGTTCAATCACTCAGTCATGTCCAACTCTTTGGGACCCCATGAACTGCAGGACACCAGGCCTCCCTTTCCATCACCAACTCCTGGAGTCTGCGCAAATACATGTCCATTGAGTTGGTGATGCCATCCAGCCATCTCATCCTCTGACGTCCCCTTCTCCTCCTATCCCCAACCCTTCTCAGCATCAGGGTCTTTTCCAATGAGTCAATTCTTCGCATGAGGTGGCCAAAGTATTGGAATTTCAGATTCAACATCAGTCCTTCCAATGAACACCCAGGACTGATCTCCTTTAGGATGGACTGGTTGGATCTCTTTCAGTCCAAGGGACTCTCAAGAGTCTTCTCCAACACCACAGTTCAAAAGCATCAATTCTTCAGTGCTCAGCCATTTTCACTGTCCAACTCTCACATCCATACACGACTACTGGAAAAACCATAGCCTTGACTAGACAGACCTTTGTTGGCAAAGTAATGTCTCTGCTTTTCAATATGCTATCCAGGTTGGCCATAACTTTCCTTCCAAGAAGTAAGCGTCTTTTGATTTCAAAAGAAATGAAAAAAGCAAAATGGCTGTCTGAGGAGGCCTTACAAATAGCTGTGAAAAGAAGAGAAGTGAAAATCAAAGGAGAAAAGGAAAGATATTCCCATCTGAATGCAGAATTCCAAAGAATAGCAAGGAGAGATAAGAAAACCTTCCTTAATGATCAATGCAAAGAAATAGAGGAAAAAAACAGAATTGGAAAGACTAGAAATCTCTTCTAGAAAATTAGAGATACTAAGGGAACATTTCATGCAAAGATGGGCTCGATAAAGGACCAAAATGGTATGGACCTAAGAGAAGCAGAAGATATTAAGAAGAGGTGGCAAGAATACACAGAAGAACTGTACAAAAAAGATCTTCACAACTCAGATAATCACAATGGTGTCATCACTCACACTCAGCTAGAACCAGACATCCTGGAAGGTGAAGTCAAGTGGGCCTTAGAAAGCATCACTAAAAACAAAGCTGGTGGAGGTGATGAAATTCCAGTTGAGCTATTTTAAATCCTAAAAGATGATGCTGTGAAAGTGCTGCACTCAATATGCCAGCAAATTTGAAAAACTCAGCAATGGCTACAGGACTGGGAAAGGTCAGTTTACATTCCTATTCCAAAGAAAGGCAATGCCAAAGAATGCTCAAACTACCACACAATTGCACCCATCTCACAGGCTAGTAAAGTTACGTTCAAAATTCTCCAAGCCAGGCTTCAGCAATACGTGAACTGCGAACTTTCAGATGTTCAAGCTGGTTCTAGTAAAGGCAGAGGAACCAGGGATCCAAGCCACCAGGGAAGCCTAATGATAACAGAAGATACATCATTTAAAAAATATATGCTGTTTTGCATGTTGTTTAATTTTCTATGCTTTAGTTTTCCTGTATATATACTGATAATGATAATAATATAGTAACTATTGAATAGATCTGTGTGTGAGATGGTCAGTTGAGATAATATATGTAAAATGCTTAGAACAAGATCTCACAATTTTTTTGCTAGATGGCAAAGGCATGTATGAGGAGTATATTATCCTTCTTATGATTTATAAATTTTGCCAAATGAAGTGACTTTACATCAACATTTTTAGGAGTAGAAAAAGCTAACCAAGAAAAGAGGATGGTAACCAAGAAAAGTAGGATGCTAAGACTGGGGAATTTCCTTCAGACAAGGCTCAAATCGTCACATCAGAAATATAGGATGTGACGTGTTCAGAAAACTTTCACAAAGAGAAAGCTTCTATTGCTGAAGAAGCTGCATTATTTCGGGGCAGGGGTTTGACACAGTGATTGAGTCACTAGCTCTAGGTGTTGTCTGTTCTTGAATTTCATATAAATAGAATCATACAGTATGCACCCTTTAGCACCTGAAATTTTTCACTCAGCAAAGTGATAGTAAGATTCATATATTTTACTGTGTAAAGTATTTGTTCACACTGTGCAATGCTTCACTATATAAATATACTAAAATGTATTTATAACTAATGAACATCTTGATTTACCATGCTTGACATTTATGCTACTATAAATGCTGCATACAAATCTTTCTGTTAGCAAATGTTCTCAATTCATTGGGGATTGATGCCTAGGAACATATATATCCAGCAATAAATGATAGGCTTATAATTAACTTCAGTAGGTTCTATCAAATAGTTTTTCAAAATCTATGCCAATTTACACTGCCACCAGCAATGTGAGAAAATTCAATCTCTTTGCAATAATTTGGAGCAGACAGTGGGCGACCGACTCCAGTACTCTTGCCTGGAAAATCCCATGGACTGAGGAGTCTGGTAGGCTGCAGCCCATGGGGTCTCTGAGTCAGACATGACTGGACGACTTCACTTTCACTTTTCACTTTCATGCATTGGAGAAGGACATGGCAACCCACTCCAGTGTTCTTTCCTGGAGAATCTCAGGGACAAGGGAGCCTGGTGGGCTGCCATCTATGGGGTTGCACAGAGTCCGACACGACTGAAGTGACTCAGCAGCAGCAGCAGGAGTTGCAATAATTGCCTTTGTGAATTATTTTAATTTTAGCCATTGTGATGGGTTTATGGGTGTAATAGACTTGGATACTAAAGAATCTGACACAGAGAATATTGAAGTCTAATAGCAATAGCACTTGTCCATATTATCTGCCTGAGACTTTAGCTGAGAGCATGCACTTTCCTGGCCAGTATTCAGTCAATGATGGAACAGAGCATTACTACAATGTCTTGCCACTTCTCAGAAGTGCAGAATTTCTCTGTGGGCAACATTTACACTGGAACTCTTCACTGAGCTGACTGAAACATCCTCAGGGCTCCCTGCAGTCTGAATTTATCCTCAATTGCTCTCTCTCTCCTTTCACAGACCTGCATTGTGACTTTAAGGATTTTTACCTACTTTTTCTACTCCTGATCATTCACAGGCATTCTCCCCAACAAATTTCACTTTTATGAAATTTGCTTCCTATTGATATCTGCTTCCCAAAGAAACTAATCAGCACAGTAGCAATAGCTCACATGGGTCATAATATTAATTTTCTTAATGAAAAAAAAGATGATCTTCTTATCATAGATTTGTTGGATATGTTAATATCTTCTTCTGTAATATAACAGTTCAGAACTTTTGCAAATATTGTTATTGGGATATTTGCCTTCTTTTATTGAGAAATTCTTTATACATTTTGGATAATAGTCTAATTTAAAAAGATGGATGTACCCCAATGTTCATAGCAGTATTATTTACAATTGTCAAGAAATGGAAGCAACTTAAACATCCATCAATGGATAAATGGAAAAGGAAAATGTAATATATACATATATATATATAAATTATACATATATATGCTATACACACACACACACACACACATATATACAAAATGGAATGGGAGAAGGGGAGGTAGAATCTATCGGGTATAAAATAGGCTCATGGGAAATATAGTCAATATTTTGTGATAGCTGTAAATGGAAAGTAATCTTTAAAATTTATATAAGAACTAAAAAATAGAAAAATAAAAAAGAGTTTTAATATTTTAGCAAATTTGTGATCCACAATTTTAGTGTTTTTGATGAACAGCATTTTCATTTTAATAAAGTCATTCTTTTCAGATTTTATGGATAATTTTGTCAAAAGAACCTACTGGTTATAGCAAACACACTCTTCAAATAACACAAGAGATGACTCTACACATGGACATCATCAGAAGGTCAATACCAAAATCAGACTGATTATATTCTTTGCAGCCAAAGATGAAGAAGCACTATAGAGTTAGCAAAAACAAAACCTGGAGCTAACTGTGGTTCGGATCATGAGCATGCATGTGTGCTAAGTCTATTCTTTGCAACCCTATGGACTATAGTCTGCCAGGCTCCTCTGTCCATGGGATTTTCCAGGCAAGAATACTGGAGTGGGTTGCTGTATTACAAAATTCAGGCTTGTATTGAAGAAAGTATGGAAAACAACTAGATCATTCAGACATGATTTAAATCAAGTCCCTTATGATTATATAATCGTGGCAACCAAGATGTTCAAAGGATTAGATCTGGTAGACAGATTGGTTGAAGAACTACAGAGGTTAGTAACACTGTACAGAAGGCAGCGACGGAAACCGTCCAAATAAAAGAAATGCAAGAAGGCAAATTGGTTGTCTGAAGAGGCTTTACAAATAGCTGAGGAGAGAAGTGAAAGGGAAAGGAAAAAATATAACCAACTGAATGCAGAATTCCAGAAAATAGCAAGGAAAAATAAGAAATTCTTTTTAAATGAATAATACAAAGAAATAGAAGAAAACAATTGAATGGAAGACTAGAGTTCACTTCAAGAAAACTGGAGATACCAATAAATATTTCATTCAGGGATGGGCACAATAAAGGACAGAAATAGTAAGAATCTAACAGAGGCAGAAGTAGTAAGTATTCACAAAAGAACTATGCAAAAAAGATCTAAATGACCCCGATAGCCATGATGGTATGTTCACTCATATAGAGCCAGATATCCCAGAGTGTGAAGTCAAGAGTGCCTTAGGAAGCACTACTAGGAACAAAACTAGTGGATGTGATGGAAGTCCAGCTGTGCTACTTAAAATCCTAGAAGGTAATACTGTTAAAGTGCTGCACTCAGTATGTCAGTAGATTTGGAAAACAGCAGTGTCCACAGGACTGGAAAACGTTAGTATTCACTCCAATCCCAAAGAATGCTCGAACTACCATTTCACATGCTAACAAGGTAATGCTCAAAATCCTTAAAGCTAGGCTTCAGCAGCATGTGAACCAAGAATTCTTGATAGGGTTGGAAAAGGCAGAGATCAAAATGTCAACATTCGTTGGATTATAAACAAAGTAAAGGAATTAAAAAAATCCATTTCAAATTCATTGACTAGGCAAAACTTTTGACTGCGTGTATCACAACAAACTGTGGAAAATTCTTAAAAGGTGGGAATATCAGGTATCTTACCTACTTTCTGAGAAACCTGTGTGCACATCAAGAAGCAACAGTTAGAATGAACATGGAGCAGTGGACAGGTTCAAAATTGCAAAGGAGTACAACAAAGCTGTATATTGTCACCGTCCATACTTGACTTCTATGCTCATCATGCAAAATGCCCAGCTGGATGAATAAGAGGAATTTAGAAAGACGGTAACGAGAACCCAACAAGCGAGACAGCAAAAGGAACGCAGATGTATAGAATAGACTCGTGGACTTTGTGGATGAGGGTAAGGGTGGGATGATATGGGAGAAGGGCATTGAAGCATGTTAATTGTCATGTGTCTAATCAATCGCCAGCCCAGGATTGATGCTCGGGGCTGGTACAGCGAGATTTCCCGGGGGAGAGGGAGGAGGGAGGGGGGTTCCGGAAGGGAAGCATATGTAAACCCATGGTGATATCATGACAATGTATGGCAAAAACAATAAAAAAAATAAATAAAACGATAAAAAAAAGAAGCTGAAATCAAGATTGCCAGGAGAAATATCAACAACCTATTGATATGCAGATTTTACCACTCTGATGGCAGAAAGTAAAGAGGATCTAAAGAGCTTCCTGATGAGGTGAAAAGGAGAGGGGAAAAACTGACTTGAATCTCAATGTTAAAAAATTAGAATCATGGCATTCAGTGTCATCACTTCATGGCAAACAAAAAGGAAGAAAACTGGTAACAGTGACAGATTCTATTTTCTTGGGTTCTAATATCACTGAGGACAGTGACTGCAGTTATGAAATTAAAAGACGCTTGCTCCTTGGTAGAAAAGCTATGACAAACCTAGACAAGAAATTAAAACGAAGAGACATACTTTTCTGACAAAGGTCTGGATAGTCAAAGCTATGGTTGTTCCTGTAGTAATGTACAGAAGTGAAAAGGAAAGTGGAATCACTCAGTCGTGTCTGATTCTTTGCAACCCCATGGACTGTAGCCCACCAGGGTCCTCCGTCCATAGGATTTTCCAGGAAAGAATACTGGAGTAGGCTGCCACTTCCTTCTCCAAGGGATCTTCCCAACCCAGGGATTGAACCCAGGTCTCCCGCATTGTAGACAGATGCTTTATCGTCTGAGCCACCAGGGAAGTCACAGAAGTGAAAGTTGGACAGTAAAGAAGGCTGAGTGCAGAAGAATTATGCTTTCTGACTGTGGTACTGGAGAAGACTCTTGAGAGTCACTTGGACAACATGGAAATCAAAGCAATCAATCCTAAAGGAAATCAACTCTGACTATTCATTGGAAGGACTGATGCTGAATATGTAACGCCAATACTTTGGCTACTTGATGCAAAGAGCCAGTCTCATTGGAAAAGATCCTGATCCTGGGAATGATTGAAGGCAAAAAATGAAAGGGTTGGCAGAGGATGAGTTTGTGAGACTCACTAACTTCTTAAGATAGTAAAGGACAGGGAAGCCTTGTGTCCTGCCGTCCATGGGGTCAAAAAGAATTGGACACGACATAGCAGCTGAACAACAAAAGAGTGCTTGTGCTAAGTCACTTCAGTAGTATTGGATTCGTTGTGACCCTAGACTGTAGCCTGCCAGGGTCCTCTAACCATGGGATTTCAGAAGAATAACAGAGTGGGTTTCCATTTCCTCCCCCAGGGGATCTTCCCACCCAAGGACTGAACTGGTGTCTCTTCTGTCTCCTGCACTGGGGAAGGTGGGTTCTTTACCACTAGTGCCACCTAACAAACAACAATGAAAAAAATTCATTATGCATTACTAAATTCAACTTGCTAGATTGTTCTTAAGATGTTTGTATTAAAAAATAAATTAAAAAGACGTTTGTATTTGTAATCATAAATGATATTGACTCAGTATTTTCTTATTATATCTTTTTCAAGTTTTGGTATTATACTCTCCACATAAAATTGGTTGCAGAATGCACACATTTCTAAACTCTGAAGTATTTTATGTAATATTAGTATTTTTTTTCTTAAATTCTTGAGTGAGTTTACCCAAAAACCCATTTGGACTTGGAGTTTCCTTTGTGGGATAATATTCTCTGAGATTTGTGATTCAAGCTATTGTATATGTCTACTATTGTTATTCATTTCAATTCATCTCATGACTTTAATTACATAGGTGAATTGTTTTACATTACTAATTTTCTATTTATTTTTTATTTTCTGTGTTCTCTTCAATCTCCTGAAAGATGAAATTTATTTTCTCCTTGGGATGTCCTTCTTGAGTAGTTTCTTTTTTTTTCCCCCATAGTTCATCTTGTTTTGCCTTTTCTATAATCCAATGGATGTTGGCAATTTGATCTCAGTTTCCTCTGCCTTTTTGAAATTCTGGAAGGTCTCAGTTCACATACTATTGAAACCTGGATTGGAAAATTTTGAGCACTACTTTGCTAGTGTGTGAAGAGAGTGCATTTGTGCAGTAGTTTGAATATTCTTTAGCATTACTTTTCTTTGGGATTGGAATAAAAACTGACCTTTTCCAGTCCTGTGGCCACTACTGAATTTTCCAAATTTCCTGGCATATTGAGTGTAAGACTTTAACAACAGGGTTTGAAATAGCTCAGTGAAATTCCATCATCTCCACTAGCTTTATTCATAGTGATGCTTCCTAAGGCCCATTTGACTTTACATTCCAGGATGTCTGGCCCTAGGTGAGTGATCACACCATCATGGTTATCTAGGTCATGAAGATCTTTTTTGTGTATTCTGTGTATTCTTACCACCTTTTCTAAATGTCTTCTGATTCTGTTAGGTTCATACTGTTTTTGTCCTTTATTGTGCCCATCTTTGCATGAAATATTCCTTTGACATCTCTAATTTTCTTAAAGAGATCTCTGGTCTTTCCCATTCTGTTGTTTCCTCTCTTTCTCTGCACTGAATATCAAGGAAGGTTTTAACTCTCCCTGCCATTCTTTGAAACTCTGCATTCAGATGGGCATATCTTTCCTTTTCTCCTTTGTCTTTACCTTCTCTTCTTTTCTCAGCTATTTTTAAGGCTTCCTCAGACAATCATTTTGCCTTTTTGCATTTCTTTTTCTTGGCGATGGTCTTGATCACTACCTCTTGTACAATGTCATGAACCCCTGTCCATATTTCTTCAGGGACTCTGTCTATCAGATCTAATCCTTTGAATCTATTTGTCACTTCCACTTTATAATTTTAAGGAATTTGATTTATGTAATACCTGAATGGCCTGGTGGTTTTCCCTATTTTCTTCAATTTGAGTCTGAATTTTCCAATAAGAGTTTCATGATCTGAGCAACAGTCAGCTCCCGGACTTGTTTCTGGTGACTGTATAGAGCTTCTGCATCTTTAGCAGCAAAAAATATAATCAATCTGATTGCTTCCTGAGAAAATTATGTGCAGATCAAGAAGCAACAGTTAGAAGCAGACATGGAACAATGGACTGGTTCCAAATCAGGAAAGGAGTACGTCAAGGCTGTCACCCTGCTTATTTACCTCATATGCAGAATATATCAAGCTAAATGCTTGGCTGGATGAAGCACAAGTTGGAATCAAGATTGCCAGGAGAAATATCAATAACCTCAGATATGCAGATGACACCACCCATATGGCAGAAAGCAAAGAGGAACTAAAGAGTGTCTTGATGAAAGTGAAAGAGGAGAGTGAAAAAGCTGGCTTAAAGCTCAACATTCAAAAAATGAAGATCATGGCATCTGGTCACATCACTTCACGGCAAATAGATGGGGAAACAATGGAAACAGTGACAAACTTTATTTTCTTGGGCTCCAAAATCCCTGCAGATGGGGACTACAGCCATGAAATTAAAAGAGGCTTGCTTCTTGGAAGAAAATCTATGACCAACTTATACAATATATTAAAAAGCAGAGACATTACTTTGCTTACAAAGGTCCATCTAGTCAAAGCTGTGATTCTTCCAGTAGTCATGTATTGATGTAAGAGTTGGACCATAAAGAAATCTGAGAGCTGAAGAATTGATGCGTTTATATTGTAGTATGGGGAAAGACTCTTAAGAGTTCATAGGACTGCAAAGAGGTCAAACCAGTCAATCCTAAAGGAAATTGGTCTGGCATATTTATTGGAAGGACTGATGCTGAAGCTGAATCTCCACTTTGGCCACCTGATGCAAAGCACTGACTCAATGGAAAAAACTCTGATGCTGGGAAAGACTGAAGGCAGGAGGAAATGGGAACAACATAGGAAGAGATGGTTGGATGGTATCACAAACTCAATGGACGTAAGTTTGAGCAAGCCTAGGGAATTGGTGATGGACATAGAATTCTGGCATGCTGCAGTCTAAGGGGTCGCAAAGATTTGAAAGCACTGTGCAACTGAACTGAACTGAATCTTGTTTTGACTCTAACTATCCAACTTTTTATAAAATATTTTAACATATTGAAATGTTTCTTTTTTTCTCTTAACTCTGACTAATTCTTGACAAAGCTTATATTCTCTCTTGATGTTTTTTGAAGAAATAGAAAAAAATTCTAATTTTTGAGCATCTAACTTATTTCACATACACTTCATATTTCAGGTTGAGACTATTTACAGTCATTTAAAAATATTATTGACAATAAGAACTAGACAAAAATAGGTAAAATATAAACCTATTACCATGTAATAGTTGGTTTGAGTTATATCTAGTAAGTGAACACTAGCAAATGGAACAACACATTGAAACAGTGTTTGTCTGAATTTAAAACTCTATTTATCTATTAAATTATATTGACTCACATGAAAATTAATGTGATCTTTAATTGGTTTTGCTTT
Organism: Antilocapra americana; assembly: GCA_007570785.1. Taxonomy (NCBI): domain Eukaryota; kingdom Metazoa; phylum Chordata; class Mammalia; order Artiodactyla; family Antilocapridae; genus Antilocapra; species Antilocapra americana. The sequence goes on from ML663566.1 coordinate 27,958,316, forward strand.
TGAATTGCATAAAATAATGTTTCTGTACTTAATCAAGTTCTACAGCACTGGATCATGCTTGATGCTTTATCAAGCATAAACCCTCATTCAAAGTAAAGAAGTGTTTTGTAAAGGGTACTGGAAAATTGTGTATACGTGTATGCATCTAAATTATTTAGTACATAACTGAAAGAGACTAAGAGATATGTCACATTGGCAAAAAGTAAAATAAAAAATTTACTCAAAATTATTTCTGTTAAGAACTACACCTGGAGATGACTGCATGAGGCTCTGATACATACTAGCAATATCATGCGACAATAATCTTGTTTCAACCTAATCACAGAAGTATTCAGGTGATTAGGGTACTCTTCCACACAAAAATAAGGTACCATGGAACACGCTGTTCCCAAATGCTGACTCCAAAGCTCTGGATTTACTGGACAAAATGTTTACATTCAACCCTCACAACAAGATTGAGGTGGAGCAGGCTCTGTTCCACCTATAACTTGGGCAGTACTATGACCCAAGTGATGAGCCCATCCCTGAAGCATTCTTCAAGTCTGACATGGAATTGACGACTTGCCCAAGGAAAAGCTCAAAGAACTCATATCTAAAATGTTCTCCTTATGTAATCATATTTCACTCTTCTTTGAGTGACAAAACATGAAGAAACCATTCTTAGCTAAGCTAAATTTAATGATTTTTCCTTTTTGTCTAAATTCCTATTCTTTAAAACAAAACAAACAACAACACAACAACAACAACAACACTTAATGCTTGATTCAAAATTTAACTATACCACTTCTACTCACCTGGCTAGTAAAATTAAAATGGATCTTGCATTAACTTATAGAAGCAAAGCTTATGTACATATGCACATTACCAGTTTCTTGATGGATATATCTTCATTATTTAATATATTGATAAACAGTAGTAGAATTTGAAAAACATAATCTTTTTTGTGAATTAAATAATTTTCTCTAATTTCATTGTTCTGTTTCAAAGATTTTGTCTTATGAATAATGAGTTTATTGGATGATGTAAATTCAGTCTCTCTAACTGAAATATAATGTTAAAAAAACATTGTGAGTGAAATTTATTTTAATGCTAATTAGAATATGTCATAATAAATTATGTTAAAGCAACTAAGATAAATTGAAAAATTTGTGAATACAGCTTCCACAGAATCCTGTCTTTTATCTTTGTGTCTAAGATATTTACCATGGCCTTCCCTGGTGAATCAGATGGTAAAGAATCTGCCTGCGATTGCCGAGAAGACTTGGGTTTGATCCCTGGATTGGGAAGATCCCCTGAGGAGGGCAAAGCAACCCATTCTAGTATTCTTGCCTAGAGAATCCCCATGGACAGAGGAGCCTGGCAGGCTACAGTCCATAGGGTCACAAAGTGTTGGACATGACCGAGTGACTGAGCATGGCACAACAAATGCATGTGAAAACTGTGCAAGATGTTTTTATCTGTTCTCTATGCTTCTATCTGAATTATTCTCATGCTTTTCTTATAGCTTCTGTTAAAACATCATGCACTTTTAGTTTTCAATAACATTTAATTATTTGAAGACAGAATAAGACAAAACATCTTAGAACACATAGAAAAGGTTTACTGAATTTATTTTACTTAACAAAGAAGACTAACATAAAGTACAATATCAGAACACACCTTGTAATAGAGTATAATGTGGAAAAGGCTTTTTTAATGTATCCACAGTGTTGAAGCAGACATAAGCAATCATTTCAAAATTAAAAATTACAGTGAGTCTAATTGGTGCTGCAGTTTCTGTAAAATAGACTGGTGGAATTTAATTACACAAGAGAACCCAAAGCACCTCCCTTTAAAATCTCATATAAGTCACAGTATATACTTTACATTGCAATAATTTTTATTGTTCCTAGAAACAGAAAATAAATATTTTAATAGATGCATTTTCTATATTTCAAGCATCAGTATTTGCTTGCTTATCATATGAACATTATTTTAATATTAAAATATTTCAATTTTAATTAAAAAGCTACTTTAATATTCTTTACAATTTTATTTAATATAACTACATTCTACTTTTCAGCAAGTTGCACTCTATTTTTTAAATTTATTTATTTTAATTGGAGGAAAGGCTATGGTTTTTCCAGTAGTCATGTGTGGTTGTAAGAGTTGGACAGTGAAAAAGCTGAGTGCTGAAGAATTGATGCTTTTGAACTATGGTGTTGGAGAAGACTCTTGAGAGTCCCTTGGACTGCAAGTAGATCCAACCAGTCCATCCTAAAGGAGATCAGTCCTGGGTGTTCATTGGAAGAACTGATGTTCAAGGTGAAACTCCAATTCTTTGGCCACCTCATGCAAAGAGTTGACTCATTGGAAAAGCCCCTGATGCTGGGAAGGATTGGGGGCAGGAGGAGAAGGGGATGACAGAGGATGAGATCACTGGATGGCATCACCGACTCGATGAGTATGGGTTTGGGTGGACTCCAGGAGTTGGTGATGGACAGGGAGGCCTGGCATGCTGCGGTTCATGGGGTCACAAAGAGTGGGACACGACTGAGCAACTGAACTGATACTGAACTGAAGAATATTCAATGGAGTAAAGACAATCTCTTTAACAAGTGTTGCTGGGAAAACTGGTCAATTACCTGTAAAAGAATGAAACTAGAACACTTTCTAACACCATACACAGAAATAAACTCAAAATCAATTAAAGATCTAAATGTAAGACCAGAAACTATAAAACTCCTAGAGGAAAACAAGCAAAACACTCTCTGACATAAATCAGGATCCTCTATGACCTACCTCCCGGAGTAATGGAAACGAAAGCAAAAATAAGCAAATGGGGTCTAATTAAAATTAAAGCTTTTGCACAACGAAGGAAACTATAAGCAAAGTGAAAAGACAGCCTTCAGAATGGGGGAAAATAAAAGCAAACGAAGCAACTGACAAAGAATTAATCTCAAAAATATAAAAGCAGCTCATGTAGCTCAATACCAGAAAAATAAATGACCCAATCAAAAAATGGGCCACATTTTGTTTGGATTTTTATTTTTTTTCTGGTATTGAGTTTTGTACGAGCTTCTTGTATATTTTGGAAGTTAATCCTTTGTCAGTTGTTTCGCTTGCTATTATTTTCTCCCATTCTGAGGGTTATCTTCTCACCTTGCCTATAGTTTCCTTTGCTGTGCAAAATCTTTTAAGTTTAATCTGGTCCCACTTGTTTACATTTGTTTTATTTCTGATACTCTAGGAGGTGGGTCATAGAGAATCTTGCTTTGAGCTATGTCATCAAGTGTTCTGCCTATGTTTTCCTCTAAGAGTTTTATATTTTATGTCTTACATTTAGGCCTTTAACGCATTTTGAGTATATTTTTGTGTATGGTGTTAGGAAGTGTTCTAATTCCATTGTTTTATGTGTAACTGTCCAGTTTTTCCAGCACCATTTATTGAAGAGGCTATCTTGCCCCATTATATAGTCTTGCCTCCTTTGTCAAAAATAAGGTATCCATAGGTGCATGGGTGTTAGGGAGCGTTTAACAGGAGGCTTCCTGTATGCTCTTTTTTGATCTGTCAGGAATCCTCTGTTCCTTAGTAATCCTTGAATATTCAAGCTGAGGAATGCATGCATTTCCTTAGTTAGCTTTTCCATAGGGTGAAAAGTAACTATTTATGACCCTCTTCCTTTCTGATAAGGACCGTATGATAAAAGTGATTATTTACAACCCTCTCTCTTTGATATGGAGTCTAGCCTTATGATAATTTGTAAGATTTTTGATCCTTATCTTTGCTGGAAAAGCTACCTTGTAAAACAGTATATATACCCACACTATGTTGAATAAAACACCCTTGTTGCATCAGAGCTTGGGGCCTCCTGTCTTTCTTCATTTCTCTCTCTCACTCTCTCTCCTTCAGGCTAATTCTTTGAAGCACAGAGGCCCGCTGAGCTTACTTACTTGCCTGGGCTTTCAAGACCTCCTCGAGAGGGCGCCCTGAGCCTATGTAAGCAGCACAAACCCTTTGTTTTAGGGTATTATTGGTTCTCTGCATAAACCAGAGGATATCAGCCTCTTTCTTTCTTTTACTTTCTTATTGTCAACTCCATACCGCCAGGTTCTGTTCCATTAAAGGACCTCGACACATGGGTTTATTTCTGGGCTTTCTATCTTGTTCCATTGGTTGATACTTCTGTTTTTGTGCTAGTACCATACTTGATTCCTCCAGCTCCATTCATCTTTCTCAAGACTGTTTTGGCTATTCAGGATCTTTTGTGTTTCCATATGAATTAAGACCTAAACAGATATTTCTAGAAAGAAGACATACAGATGGCTAACAAACATGTGAAAAGATGCTCAACATCATTCACTATCACAGAAATACAAATTGAAACCATAATAAGTTACCACCTCACGCCAGTCAGAATGGCTATCCAAAAGTCTACAAACAATAAATGCTGGCAAGGGTGTGGAAAAAAGTGAACATTCTCAGACTGTTGGTGGGAATGCAAACTAGTACAACCACTATGGAGAACAGTGTGGGGATTCCTTTAAAAATAGGAAATAGAACTGCCATATGACCCAGGAATCCCAGTGCTGGGCACACACACTGAGGAAACCAAAATTGAAAGAGACACGTGTACTCCAATGTTCATCTCAGCACTGTTTACGATAGCCAGGACATGAAAACAACCTAGATGTCGATCGGCAGATGAATGGATGAGAAACCTCTGGTACATATACAGTATAGAATATTACTTAGCTATTAAAATGCATTTGAATCAGTTCTAATGAGGTGGATAAAACTGACTTACTTTACTACAGAGTGGAGTAAATCAGAAGAAGTAGATATTTCTACTTCTGCTTTATTGACTATGCCAAAGCTTTTGACTGTGTGGACCACAACAAACCACGGAAAATTCTTAAAGAGATGAGAATACCAGACCACCTGGACCAGCCTCTTGAGAAATCTGTATGCAGGTCAGGTAGCAATAGTTAGAACTGGACATGGAACAACAGACTGGTTCCAAATAGGGAAAGGAATATGTCAAGGCTGTATAGTATCACCCTGCTTATTTAATTTATATGTAGAGTACACTATGAGAAACGCTGGGCTGAATGAATCACAAGTTGGAATCAAGATTGCCGGGAGAAATATCAATAACCTCGGATATGCATATGACACCACCCTTATGGCAAAAAGTGAAGTAGAACTAAAGAGCTTGTTGATGAAAGTGAAAGGGGAAAGTGAAAAAGTTGGCTTAAAGGCACAACATTCAGAAAATAAAGATCATGGCATCCGGTCCCATCACTTCATGGCAAATAGATGGGGAAACAGTAGGCACAGTGACAGGCTTTATTTTAGGGGGCTCCAAAATCACTGCAGATGGTGACTGTTGCCATGACATTGAAAGACGCTTGCTCCTTGGAAGGAAAGTTACGACCAACCTAGATAGTATATGAAAAAGCAGAGACATTATTGTGCTGACAAAGGTCCACCTAGTCAAAGCTTTGGTTTTTCCAGGAGTTATGTATGGATGAGAGAGTTGGACGATAAAGAAAGCTGAGCACTAAAGAACTGATGCATTTGAACTGTGGTGTTGGAGGACTCTTGAGAGTCCCTTGGACTGCAAGGAGATCCAACCAGTCCATCCTAAAGTAAGTCAGTCCTGAATATTCATTGGAAGGACTAATGCTGAAGCTGAAGCTCCAATACTTTGGCTATCCGATGTAAAGAACTGACGCATTTGAAAAGACCCTGATGCTGGGAAAGGTTGAAGGCAGGAGGAGAAGGAGACAACAGAGGATGAGATGATTGGATGGCATCACCGTCTCAATGGACATGAGTTTGAGTAAACTCCTGGAGTCGGTGATGGACAGGGAAACCTGCTGTGCTGCAGTCCATGGGGTCACAAAGAGCCAGACACAACTGAGCGACTGAACTGAATTGAAGCCAGAAAGAAAAACATCTATACAGTATATTACACAAATATTTGAAATTAGAAAGATGGTAACAATGATCCTGTAAGCAAGACAACAAAAGAGACACAGATACAAAGAACAGATTTTGGACTCTGTGGGAGAAGGTGAGGATGGAATGATTTGAGAGAAAAGCATTGAAACATATGTATTACCGTATGTAAAATAGATGACCAGTCCAAGTTCAGTGCATGAAACAGGGCACTCAAAGCCAGTGCACTGGGACAACCCTGAGGGATTGGATAGGGAAGGAGGTGAGAGAGAGGTTCAGGGTGGGGGACACCTGGACATCCATGACTGATTCGTGTCAATGTATGCCAAAACCCACTACAATATTGTAAAGTAATTAGCCTCCAATTAAAATTAAAAAATTAATTTTAAAAAAGAAAATAAATTTCCCTTCATTACAAAGAAGACTCTGCTTGATGATGTATTGATTTCTTGGGTTAATATCAAATACTTCCCATGAAAAAATTTTAAAGTTTTCAAGGTTATATATCTTTCAAAAGTATATGCAATTATATTATGCAACAATTGTGCTATTTTTAATAAGCTGTTTAACATAGAAAAAAAATATTGTGATGGCTTCTGCCATACATCAACATGAATCAGCCATAGGTATGTATACATGTGTCCCCCACATCCTGAACCCCACTGCCTCCTCATCCTATCCTTCTAGGTTGTCCCAGAGCACTGGCTTTGGGTGCCCTCTTCATGCATCAAACTCGCACTGTTCATCTGTTTTACATATGGCAATGTATATGTTTCAAGGCTATTCTTTCAAGTCATCACACCCTCTCCTTTTCCCACCGAGTCTAAATGTCTATTTTTATTCAACTTTTATTTGGACATGTTAAAAAATATATTAGCTTTCATTAATAGTTCACATATCTGTGGTGTTTCAATGTTTAAAGCACACACAGGTGAATATGAGAAAATTGAATGGCATAGTTTTGTTTTCTGAACGAAATTTTGTTAAAGGTGTATTTTCTCTAAGACATTAAGGCATTGCAACTTGTTTTGGCTGTATCCCATTTTCTTTCCATTTATTTCTGTACTCTTCAGATGCTCCAACTGAAAGCTGTGTCTCCATACATTTTAGTCTTTTTCTGTTGAAGAAGCGCAACAGAATAGCTGACCACCACATGCCTAGAATACTCACTTCAATCAAAGACTAACTAAAAATGCTGCACAATTGCAAACTAAAAAAAGAGTTTGAAGATATTTGCAGCTTCTAAATCTTTCTTTTTGTATGGAAGCAGATTCTAATTTAAAAAGCAGTACTGCCCCTAAAAGTGCAATTAAGCTGTGTTAGTGGAGAAGTCACATTAGAAATCATAGAAATTAAACATTTATAACACTAGATCAAAAATGATTTGTACATCACACTGATGATCCTTCATTTATACAATTACCCCATCCTTAGATTATTTGGTTCTCAAAATAGAAAAACCATTAACAGAGCAAAAATAAGTATGAAATGAGCATTAGATGCAGTTTCTAATGAAAAATGTATTAGTCCATGCTAATACAAGCAAGTAGAAGTTAGAAAGATTGGGTAAGCATGCTTAGCTGCAAGAACACAATAATTCATGATGCTCCTGGCAGTAGAAAAATCAATATTCACAAAAGCCTGGAAATGTTAGTAGCATGTGAAGTGCAAAGAGTAAGGTCCATTCTTTGCACTGGGATACTTTTTCTGTTGTGGACATTACATTTTAATAGGGATAATGGTAAAACTTTACTTACATCAATAAAAATAATTTCAGTATCTTCCAAGCACACACTAGAGGTTGGCTAGGAAACCAAGAATAAAATAGAATCCCTCTTTTATGAACTCAGAATCTAATTAAAGGAAAGAGATATCTGTGAATATATCATAATTAAATATTAAAAATGATAAATTTTGTGTGTATAGAATCATATAGCAAATAGGTAAGAGGATATCACATATGAATAAAGGAAAGAAGGAAGGAAGCATTGAAACAGAGTATTATATAAAGGTAAAATAAAACATTTTCTTTGAGCAGTGAGGCAGCTGCATACCTACTCATCCCTCTCCGTAGGAAGTCTCCTTGAAAGCAGAATAGGCCAGATAACAAGGCCAAAGGTTTGATTTTACAATTCAAAGTTACAGTCTTTCTGACTCTTGGTACCATGTATATGTAAAACTGAAATTAACCTTCTCATAATGAACACAGGAGACAATCACTAGGTACATCTATTTGTTTCTCAAAGAGACAAGAGGAGTTTTAATTTTTCTTCCTCTTTACTGTTCAACTTGTGTAATATTCCATCCAGACTTGTAGTTATTTTTGTGTTAACATACATGCATACACATTCATAATGTTTATTTAAGGTTAAATTGTTTCCATCTCTCTTCAATATTGATATGAAGGGAAATTAGTTGACAGGATTATTTTGCCAACAGTGGCCAATTATATGTCAAAAATTTGGCAGAACATTTTCCTGAATTGGAAGGAAGATAACTAGATTCTCTTTTAATTTTAAGTTCTATTTTATCACTCTATTATTTTCATTAAAGTCTCTGTTACACAGGATACACTAAAGTAATAGCATTCATTTAGTTACTAAAAAATGTGAGAATTAAACATAGTGTGACTTTATTTAAATCAATGCATTTTGATAATCAAAACCATCAACAGCAGCTTATCTCTAGTTTCTACCAAAACAAATTTCTTAGTGTACTATCTTCATCAATACGACATTGTATTGCAATCTGAAGAACATTTGACAAGGGAGATACAAGTTGCAAATAAAGTCATTTTTTCTGAAAAACCAATATGAGTAAACATTAAACTTTTCTATTTTCAAAAGATAGCATCAATCTACTGTTAACACCCCAATACTTTTTGAAATACTTGAGTCAAAATATTTACTTTGCTGTGTTCACTAATGCTCATCTATCGTATCTTGATTTTCACCCAAGCTTAACCAAGCCCATGTGTTCAGAGACCTAATTTAAACAAGATTCTAAACCTCAAAATTGTAATAACTTTGCCTTTGCCACTCTGAAGTGTTGTTAGAACTCTGTCAAGGAAGTGATAAGAACAAATTAACACAATAATGTAAAGAAAATAAATAAATAAATATATTTTTAAAAAGAACAAACTAAATTTTGCTTTATAGACACATGGTTTGGGTGTTCTTTAAGTATATGTAAACTCCACAGCCACCTCATGTAAAGAGTTGACTCATTGGAAAAGACCCTAATTCTGGGAAGGATTGAGGACAGGAGGAGAAGGGGATGACAGAGGATGAGATGGCTGGATGGTATCACCGACTCGATGGACATGGGTTTGGGTAAATTCCAGGAATTGATGATAGGGAGGCCTGGCATGCTGTGATACATGGGGTTGCAAAGAGTCGGACAGGACTAAGCGAATGAACTGAATTGAACTGAAACTGCACAGATTAAAAGCATAATTTCCATAGTAAAGAAATTAAGAGGTTTAAGTCTAGTTAAATCAAACTTATGGAAACCCAAGTTCACCACTAAATTGTGGCTTGTGTTGGCTGAGTACTGCCAGATAAAATAAACCCCACTCAATGTTGCTCTAAAGTGGGGGGAAAAGTGAAAGGAAAACTGAAGTTTATCTGATTTCAACTTGTATCTCTGTATATCTTTATCTATCTACATCTATAGCTATATTTCTTTCTGCATGTATATTTATATCTGTACATCACAATAATCCAAGCAGAAAACAGATGTAAATGAAGATGTTTTCCTCCTCTCCCAAGTGGCTTTGAGAAACAAGAAAATGTGAAAGAAAGTCTCTTAGTTCTTAATCCTGCCCGTTCTCCCTTCACATAAACCAAACAAAATTTTGTGTGTGTGTGTGAAAATGAGTTATAAGAGAGAAAAAAAATTAAGCAGGCAATAATCTTGACATTTCTTTTATTCCTGATTTGAACTGAAGCAGATGGTTAGGTTAAGAAGAAGTTCTGGAAATAGATATACAAATCTAAAACATCCTAATAACAGAAGCTACTCATAAAGATTGCATTTCTACAACAGGCACAAAGAACCGGTTTTTGCTAAGCATTTGTGTGTGTGTGTGTGTGTGTGTGTGTGTGCCTATTGGGAGGAGAACTGGAGAGTGAAGACAAAATTATCATAATCACCCAGAGCTAATTATCTCCTTCAGTAAACAGAAATTTAGCAGAAAGGAAGTTAAATGAGAAAATAGATAAGGCAAAAATCCTCTAGGGGAGTATGAAGGCCAAAGAAATAAAGTATTCCAGGAACTCAGTTGAAGTTTTCTCTCCAGCTGGACAGTAACAATGACCTTGCCCCAAACCTGTCATGCCAATTGTTTCTTCAAGGATATTTATGAGGAATGGGACTGACTGAGAACAAGGCTGTGAGAAGTGATGGGTAGAAAGGGAAGTGAGATTTTATAAGACAAATTACCAAAGTATATATTTAAGAGACCCTCAAAATGATGAGAAGATAAAAATCTAAGTCTTCTAATCTAAATCTAAGAGTCTTATTCTTGTGTGCCCATGAAGGAAAGGAGAACCTATCAAGGGCACTCACCAATTAAAAAGAGAATCAATTATTCATTAAATGACCAAGGCAAGAAGCTAAAAGCTCCAGAAGATTAATGAAGCAATGTTGATTCAAAAATAAATTCCATATGAATAAAAACTTGTTTATTAATAACTTGTACATTGGAACCATCAGGGAATTCATATTTTGAAGTGGCTGTGGGAGGGAAACTATAGAAGAAAGCAACAATAAATGAGCAAAACATTCATAATAGGTACCTAGAATAATGTTTTGATGAATTTAATATTTATTTTTGAATATTTCAGAATCATAAAATTTTAAAGAAATATCAATCTTTCATTGATGTTAATCTTGAACTTATGTGTCCTACCAGTCAGAGTGCAGGTTTGGAAAATAACTTTCTGACACAGAGTATTTCAGGAACAAGTGAATTTATTAAGAGCAAGGAACAGAGATAATAAAAGCACTGAAAATGCAGGGGGCTGAACCCCTGACAGACTAGAGAGAACCAATGCTTTCTATGGGTTAGCAGTTAATCTTTATAGCCTCAAGACCAAGTCCTGCTGGAAGGAGAGCATTTGGTGATTGGCTAGGGCACTATAAGGTGACCACGAGGGTGGGCATTTTTGCCTAATTTGGGGTCAGGAAGCTTGCCGGTGAGGATCAGGAGGGCTATGGCAAAAATTGCAAAGGGGCTTTCCAGGTGGGGCAGTGATAAATAATCCACCTGCTAATTTAGGAGATGTAAGAGACGCGGGTTAAACCCCTGGGCCAGGAAGATCCCCTGGAGGAGGAAATTGCAATCCACTCCAGTATTCTTGCTTGGGGAATCCCATAGACAGAGGAGCCTGGTGGGTTACAGTCCATGGGATCAAAAAGATCCAGACACAACTGAGAGACTGAGGACAAAGGGACTCAGTTAGCTTTGGAGATGACCTTGTTTCTGGGCTCCACTTCTGTGGTTTGGTGCAAGGCCTTGCACTTTTGATCTTGGGGCAGGACTACACATTATGGAGATTTTTGAAGTTCTTTAATCACAGGATATAGCTTAAATAAATTCTTTCTAAAAACAGCTGATTTTTTAAAATCTGCACTTTAACAAAATAATAAAAAAAAGACTTCCTGTTATTCAGGATAAAAATGATGTACTTTATTTAATTGGAGGCTAATTACTTTCCAATACTGTGGTGGTTTTTGCCATACATTGACATGTATCAGCCACGGGTATACATGTGTTCCACCATCCTGAACTCTCCCCTCCCACCTCCCTCTCATCGCATCCCTTTGGGTTGTTCCAGAGCATCAGCTTTAGGTTCCCTGCTTCATGCATCAAATTTGCACTGGCCGCCTATTTTACATATGGTAGTATACATGTTTTGATGCTATTCTCTCATATCGTCCCACACTTGCCTACTCCCACATAGTCAAAAGTCTGTTCTTTACATCTGTGTCTCTTTTGCTGTCTTGCATATAGGGTTGTCGTTATCATCTTTCTAAATTCCATACATATTAGAATGAGATTCCATATATATATACATATATGAGATGGTACCTCATTGTGGTTTTGATTTTTATTTCTCTGATAATGAGTGACGTTGAACATCTTTTCATGTGTTAACCATCTCTATGTCTTCTTTGGAGAAATGTCTGTTTAGCTCTCTGACACATTTTTTGATTGGGTCATTTATTTTTCTGGTATTGATTTGCATGAGTTGTTTGTATGTTTTGAAGATTGATTCTTTTTCAGTTGCTTTATTTGGTATTATTTTCTCCCATTATCAAGGATGCCTTTTCACCTTGCTTATAGTTTCCTTCATTGTGCAAAAGCTTTCAAAATTTTAATTAAGTCCCATTTGTTTATTTTTTTCTTTATTTCCATTACTTTGGGAGGTGGATCACAGAGGATATTGGTGTGATATTGGTGTAACAGTCAAAGACTGCTTTGCCTATGGTTTCCTCTAGGAGTTTTACAGTTTCTGGTCTGACCTTTAGATCTTTAATCCATTTAGAGTTTATTTTTGTGTATGGTGTTAGAAAGTGTTCTAGTTTCATTCTTTTACAGGTGGTTGACCAGTTTTCCCAGAACCACTTGTTAAAGAGATTATCTTACATTGTATAATTTTTTGCCTCCTTTGCCAAATATAATGTGTCCATAGGTGCATGTATTTACCTCTAGGCTTTCTATTTTGTTCCATTGATCTATATTTCTGTCTTTGTGCCACTACCATACTATCGTGATGACTGTAGCTTTGTAGTACAGTCTGAAGTCAGGCAGGTTGATTCCTCCAATTCCACTCTTCTTTCTCAAGATTTCTTTCTTTGGCTATTTGAGGTTTTCTGTGCTTCTATTTGAATTTTTAAATTATTTCTTCTAGTTCTATGAAAAATAACATTGGTAGCCTTATAGGGATGGTGTTGAATCCATAGAGGGCTTTGGGTAGTATACTCATTTTCACTATACTGATTCTTCCAATCCATGAACATGCTATATTTCTTTATCTATTTGTGTCATCTTTGATTTCTTTCATCAGTGTTTTATAGTTTTCTGTATATAGGTGTTTTGTTCCTTTAGCTACATTTATTCCTAAATATTTTATTTTTCTTGTTGCAATGATGAATGGAATTGTTTCCTTGATTTCTCTTTTTGTTTTCTCATTATTAGTGTATAGGAATGCAAGAGATTTCTGTGTATTAACTTTATACCCTGAAACTTTACTATATTCATTGACTACCTCTAGTAATTTTCTGGTAGTGTCTTTAGTATTTTCTATATAGAGGATTATGTCATCTGCAAACAGTAAGAGTTCTACATCTTTTTCAACCTGGATTCCTTTTACTTATTTTTCTTCTCTGATGCTGTGCCTAGGACTTTCAAAACTATGTTGAATAATAGTGATGAGAGTGGGCACCCTTGTCTTGTTCCTGATTTTAGAAGAAATGCTTTCAATTTCTCACCATTTCACCAATGTTTACTGTGGGTTTGTCATATATGGTTTTTATTATGTTGAGGTATATTTCTTCTATGCATGCTTTCTGGAGAGTTTTTTTTTCTTTTTTTATCATAAATGGATGTTGAATTTTGTCAAAAACTTTCTCTGCATCTACTGAAATAATCACATGGTTTTTTATCTTTCAATTTGTTAATATGATATATAACATTGATTGATTTGCAAATATTGAAGAATCCTTGCAAAACACTGCACAATTACTCTGAAGACTCAATTCCTTTAAAATAGTTAAGCTTTTAAAAAATATTTTATCAAATAGTTAAAAGCTTATACATACATGAGTATGCACCAAAAAAAAAAAAAAATTCACAAACCGATGTCTGCATTGATGTACACATCCATTGGCAAGTGAAGAGATTTTATGTATGTTAACTTTAATCTGTCCTTTTTTTAAAATCTTGATGGCAACTATTATAACTAAAAATTGTATTTTACCAATGAACATAATGATCACTAGGAAGCAAATTTTCTACTTTTGTACCCTATATGTTGCACCTATTCCAAATTTTTATTTTATAAAGGAAATCTCCAATAGAAAGCATTTTGCATATCAAAAGTGGAATTTACCTATAAAGTCATATATATAAGGATTAATTGCCACTATATTCATTAACAATTATTAGAGGAATTGTTTTGGGATACATTATGTCACCAACTGACTACATTTATTGTTACTAGAAAGAAAGACTTACTAATTAAAATTACTTTCTAATTATATACCTGAATATTTTACATTGATATAAATAGCTGCATTATTTTCTTGACACCGTGAAGAATAAAAAAGAATTATGATTTATTGCCAATCTGTGAAAAATGACTTGAGTAAAACTGAATGAGAAAACCCTAAACAATGGTGCACACATTTCAAAGGGGCATTGCAATCTAAAAGATTAACTCAGGGACAAGTATGCAGCTGATATCTATTACATTTGCACATTGTTGGCTTCTAAAAGTAGAGGATGAGATGGCTGGATGGCATCACCGACTCGATGGACATGGATTTGGGTAGATTCCGGGAGTTGGTGATGGACAGGGAAGCCTGGCGTGCTGTAGTTCATGGGGTCTCAAAGAGTCGAACACAACTGAGCGAATGAACTGAACTGAACTGAACTGAAAGTATCTGAGGATATGTTTAAGTTTATCAAGCAATTTACTTAAATAGCCTAAAGGAAAACTTAAGCTACAGTAAAAAATAAAGTCTGACACTGTTTCCACTGTTTCCCCATCTATTTCCCATGAAGTGATGGGACCAGATGCCATGATCTTAGTTTTCTGAATGTGGACCTTAAAGCCAACTTTAAGGCAATAGTGTGTATTACACTACTCTGATTCAATGTATTTATTTTAATATTCACTTTTGTTTACTGACAGCCCAATTTCCTTTGTTGAATTTATTATTAAACTAAAATTTAGAAGGCATCAGCTGATTTAATTTTAAAATAATTGCTTTTACAAACTATATTTTTGTAAAAGACAATGTTCAGGTCAGTTCAATTCATTTTAGTTGCTCAGTCATGTCCAACTCTTTGTGACCCCATGGACTATAGCATGCCAGGCTCCCCTGTCTGTCACCAACCCCCAGAGATTACTCCAACTCATAGAGTTGGTGATGCCATCCAACCATCCCACCCTATGTTGACAATATTATACATTTCAAAATAATTTTTTAATTAAAATGTAAATTTTATAAATTAAATGTGTGCTAGTAAATAAATGATATGTTCAACATAAATTTACTTTTAGATCAGGAAATGAACTAGAAATTATACTGTAAAACAAAAATGTGTTAAGACTAAACATTTAATCTCAATAGTGTGTTTTTTCTGTTTCAAGGATCTGTTCCTAGATTTTTCTTCTATCTAATATTATTTGGAGGCTGTTTTGAATATAAAAAATAGGTGATGTTTGAAATGATCATTATTATATAATATTTTACTCCTTCTATAAGAAAATCAGCTTTGACCAGATGAAATGTTGCATATCAAGTATCTTTAAATTGAGGAGTCCCTTTCCAATACTACCATAATTTCTCTGGCACAGTTTTCTAACAGGAGTATCTTTTCATCAAAAACCTTAACAGAGAGTATTTTAGATTTGATGTCTACCTTGAATACATACGCTTTCTTGGATGATTCTTTTAAATTCTGAAGGGAAAGGACGTTCAAAGAATCTATTCATTGTTTTACTAAATGTTATTTATTTTCAATTGAGTATGGTTGATTTACAATGCTGTGTTAGTTTCAGGTGCACAGCAAAGTATTTCAATTTTACATATATATGTATACATGTATATACATATATTTTTTCAGATTAATTTCACTTATATATTATTATAAACTGTTGAGTATATATCACTGTGATGTACAGTTGCTCTTTGTTAGTTATCCATTTTGTATTTATTTCAGTGTAATAAACTAAATTAATTCCAAACTCTTAATTTATCTGCCACCATTTCTCCCATGGTAACCATAAATTTGTTTTCTATGGCTATGAGTCTATTTCTGTTTTGGAAATAAACTTATTTGTGTCATCTTTTTTTATATTTCACTTATTAACAATATCATATTAAATTTGTCTTTCTATGTTTGGTTCACCTCACTTAGCATGATAATCTGTAGGTCCATCAATGTTGCTGCAAATGACATGATTTCAGTCTTCTATATGGTGAGCAATAATCCATTGTATATAAAAATATGTACAATACCTATTCCACTGTGTGCATATGTATCTACAACCATAAAGAAGAATGAAATAACATATATACCACATTTTTAAAAACAATTATTTGTGTATTTATTTTTAGCTGTGCTGGGTCTTGTTGCTGTGTGGGCTTTTCTCTAGTTGCAGTGAGGACTGTCTATTTGCTTTGTGTGGGCTTCTCACTGTAATGGCTTCTCTTTTTGTGGAGCATGGGCTCTAGGGTGTGCATCCCTCAGTAGCTGCGGCCCCTACTGTCTAAGCACAGGCTCAGTAGTTGTGTCACACACGCTTAGTTGTTCCATGGCATGGGGGAATCCTCCTGGATCAGGGATTGAACCTGTGTTTTGCATTGGCAGGCAGATTCTTTACCACTTAGCCACCAGGGAAGCTCTACTACATTTTCTTCATACACTCATCTGCCAATGGATATTTAGGTTGCTTCTGTGTCTTGACTAATGTAAAAGCTAATGTAAATAGTGCTGAAATAAACATTGTGGTGCATGTTTCTTTTTTATTAATTACAGTTTTAGCTGTATATGTGCACAGAAGTAGGATTGCTGGATATGACACCATACAATAACTATTTTTAGAATTTTAGTAAAACTCTGTAATGGCTGTTTATAATGGCAATATAAACTCTATAATGGTAATCTACGTTTCACAGAAGTGTGGGATTTCTTTTACTCAACACCCTCTCCAGCATTTATTATTTGTTGACTTTTTGATAATTGCTGTTCTTGCTACTGTAAAGTAGCAAGTGGTATACTTGTTACAAATATATATATATATATATATATATATATATATATATATATATACATATATATATAAGTGGTATACTTAATTGTACTTTTGATTAGAATTTCCCTAATAAGTAGTGATGTTGAACATGTTTAATGTGTCTATTGGCTATCTGTACGTCTTCTTTATTTAGATTACCTACTCTATGTTTACCTCAGGGATATTTATAATTTCAGATTGCATTTGAATTTACAATCCATTGAGGTTTTTGTTTTTTTTTTTTAATATGGTATTAGAGAAAGTTCACCTTTTAAATGCAGCTGTCCAGTTTCCCAGCACCACTTATTGAAAAGACTGACTTTTCTCCATTGAATATTCTTACTTCCTTTGTCATAGGTTAATTGACCATAGGTGCCTTGGTTTATTTCTCTCTTGTTTCAGTTACCTATTTTCCTGTTTTTGTCCCAGTAGTATACTGTTTTGATTACTCTTGTTTTGTAGTATACGCTAAAGTCAGGGAGCCTGATTCCTTTAGCTTCACTTTACTTTCTAAAGATTGTTTTGTCTATTCAGGGTTGTTGTGTTTCTGTATAAATTTTAAAAACATTTTGTTCTGGTCCTGTGAAAAATGCCATGAGTAATTTAGTATAAATTACATTGAATCTGTAGATAGCCTTGTGTAGTGTTGTCATTTTAGCAACACTGATTCTTCAAAGCCAAGAACATGGAATACCTTTCAATCTGTATCATATTCAGTTTCTTTCACTAACATCTTATAGTTTTTGGAGTACAGGTGTTTTGCCTCTTTAGCTATGTTTATTGCGAGGTATTTTATTCTTTTGAATGTGATGATAAGTGAGATTGCTTTTTAAACGTCTGATTCTGATCTTTCATTGTTACTGTACAGAAATGCAACATATTTCTGTGTATTTAACTTTGGCTCCTCTATTATAACAAAATTTGTTAATGAGCTATAGTAGTTTTCTGGTGGAATTTTCAGGAATTTCTATGAATAGAATTTTGTCATTTGCAAACAGCAATAGTTTTATACTTCCTTTTCAAATTTGAATTCCTTTTATTCCTTTTAGTTTTCTTTCTTTTTTTGACATTGTAAGGTATTTGAATTTATTCTTATCATATAAGTGCTTCCCTGGTAGCTCAGCAGGTAAAGAACCCATTTGCAATGAAGGAGACCTGGTTCAATCCCTGGGTTGGGAAAATCCCCTGGAGAAGGGAAAGGCTACCCACTCCAGTATTCTGGCTTGTAAAATTCCATGCACTATATCTTCCAAGGGGTAGCAAAGAGTTGGACATGACTGAGCAATTTTCACTTCCCTTTTTTATCATATAAATCTACTGAAGAAGTTCTGTCCAATAGAAATACAATGCAAGATATATGTAATTTTTAATTATTTAGCAGACATATTAAAAAAGTAAAAAGAAAGATATAAATTAGATTCAATAATGTTTATTTAACAGAATATATAAAAAGAACATCAGTTAAACATGTAGTCACTTAAAAATACCAATATTTAACACTCTCCTTTTGGATTAAGTCTTTGAAATCCAGTGACTATGTTACATTTATAACACATCTCAGTTTGGATGCCAAATTTTCAGTAGAGATAATTGATCTGCATTGAGATTTTATAAAATTTACAACTGAAAAAGCAGATTTGCATGTCCAAGCTCCAAATATACATAAATCATTTCCATTAATTGAATCATATGACAGTTTAATATTTTTTTCAGAATAGTAAAAGATGTTAATCAGTTTTCACAATCATAGCCAGATGCCCCTGCCCCCTAAAAAACGATGGTTGCAATTGCAAGCCATAGTGGGAACCAGATTGACCTACCAATATAAAATAATTACATACAATCCGAGGGGTCAAGCAGAGTGATGTAGTAAGTGGAAGGGCATGCATGCACATGTTTTCATTGTCTTAACCAGTCTATGTCTTTTGGTTGGTGCATTTAATCCATCTATATTTAAGGTAATTATTGATACATGTGATCCTATTACCATTTCCTTAATTGTTTTGGGTTTATTTTGTGTCAATATTTTTCTTCTCTTGTATTTCCTGCCTAGAGTAATTCCTTTAGCATTTGTTGTAAAGCTAGTTTGGTGGTGGCAAATTCTCTCAACTTTTGCTTGTCTGTAAATTTTTTTTTATTTTTCCATCAAATCTGAATGAGAGTCTTGCTGGGTAGAGTATTTTTGGTTGCTGTTTCTTCCCTGTCATCACTTTAAATATATCATGCCATTCTCTCTGGCTTGTAGAGTTTCTGATGAGAAATCAGCTGATAGCCTGATGGGAGTTCCCTTGTATGTTATTTGTCATTTTTCCCTTGTTGCTTTTAATATTTTATCCCTGTCTTTAATTTCTATCAGTTTAATTACTATGTGTCTCAATGCGTTCCTCCTTGGGTTTATCTTATCTGAGACTGTCTGTGCTTCCTGCACATGGTTGACTATTTTCTTTCATATTAGGAAAGTTTTCATTTATTATTTCTTCAAATATTTTCTCAAATCTTTTCTTTCTGTCTTTTCCTCCTGAGACCCCATAATGCAAATATTGGTGCATTTAATATTGTTCCAGGGGTCTCTTAGGGTGTCTTCATTTCTTTTCACTCTTCTATATTCTCTTCTGTGGCAGTGATTTCCACTATTCTGTCCTCTAGAAGATTTATTCATTCTTCTGCCTCAGTTATTCTGCTATCGATTCTTTCTAGTGTATTATTCATCTCTGTTTGCTTGTTCTTTAGTTCTTGAAGGTTTTTAGTAAACATTTCTTGCATCCTCTTCATCAGTTTTCTGAGATCCTGAGTCATCCTCTCTATCATTATTCGGAATTCTTTTTCTTGGAGGTTGCATATCTCCACTTTTTAGCTGTTTTTCTGGGATTTTATCTTATCCCTTCACTTGGGACAGAACTTGCTGCTTTTTTATCCTGATTAAATTCTGTAATGTGGTGTTTGTTTTAGCCACTGTGAAGCTGTGGTTCTTCTTGCTTCTTTTGCTTGCCCTCTGTTGGAGAAGGCCAAGAGGCTTCTTTAAGCTTCCTGGTGGGAGGGGTTCAGTGGGAAAAACTGGGTCTTGCTCTGATGGGCAGGGTCTTGCTCAATAAAGCTTTAATCCAATTATCTGCTGATAGCTGGGGTTGTGCTCACTCTGTGGTAGTTGTTTGGCCTGAGATGACCCAGGCCTAGAGTCTGCTAGTGTTGGCAGTGCCTCCATCCCTGTGGTGAGTCCTGCTCACCCATGCATCCTCAGAACACCCTCCAACACTAGCAAGTTGCTTTAGTTCAGTCTCCTGTTGGGTCACTGATCCTTTCCTCTGTGTCTTGGTGTGGACAAGATTTTGTTTGTGCCCCCAGAGACTGGAGTCTCTGTTTCCACCAGTCCTGTGGAAGTCCTGTGATCAAATCCTACTGGTCTTCAAGGTCAGATTCCCTGGTGATTCCCAGTCCCTTTGTCAGATCTCCAGAATGGGAAGCCTGACTTGAGCGTAAGAACCTTCAAACCAGTGGGAAATCCTCTTCAGTATTATTGTTCTCCAGTTTGTGGGTCATCCACCCACCAGGAATGGGATTTATTTTATTGTGATTGTGCCCTTATTACCATTGCTCTGTGACTTCTTTGTCTTTGGGCATGGAATATAATTTTTTAGTGGATTTCAAAGTCTTCCTGTCAATGATTGTTCAATAGCTAGTTAGGTTTTTGGTGCTTTTGAAGGAGGAGATGAGGGCATGTCCTTCTACTTTCTCCATTTTTTTTTTTTTTGTTTTCTTTCTGATTGCTGTGGTTAGAACTTCCAGAACTATTTTGAATAAAAAATGTTGAAAGTGGGCATCCAAGTCTTGTTCTTCATCTGAGAGAAAATGCTTTCAACTTTTCACTGTTTTGTATGATGCTAATTGTAGGTTTGCTATATATGGTGTTTATTATGTTGAGGTATCCTCCCTTTCTAGAGAGATGCCATAAATGGATATTTAATTTGATCAAAAGCCTTTTTTGTGTCTGTTAAAATGATCGTGTGGTTATTATTCTTCACATGCATTATTTCGGACTTTTTATTACCTGGACTTTTTATTCTTTTCAATTGATCTAGATTTTTGTTTATTTCACTGCCATATTATTTTGATGACTATAGTTGCAGCATAGCCTGAATTCAGAGAGCCCGACTCCTTCAAATCTGGTTTGTTTTTTTTTTCAAGATTCATTTGGCTATTTAAAGTCTTTGTGTTCTCACATAAATTATAAAAATTCTGTCCTTATTCTGAGAAAATGCCATTGATAATTTGACAAAGATTGCATTGAATTTGTAGATTGTAGTCATTTTCACAATATTAATTCTGCCTATCCAAGAAAATGGTGTATCTTTCTATCTCTTTATGTCATTTTTAATGCTTGTCATCAGAATCTGATGGGCTTCTGAGTACAGGTTTTTGTTTTTTGTTTTCTTTATTCTCCTTAGGTAAACTTATTCCTAGGTATTTTATTCTTTTTTATGCAATGGTAAAGGGATGGTTTCCTAATTTTTCCTTCTGATTCTTTGTTGTTAGTGTAGAGGAATGCATGACCTTTCTGTATATTAATTATATATATATTGCAACGTTACCAAATTCACTGATGAGTTCTGGCAGTTTTCTGGTAGCATTTTAAAAATTTTCTTTATGATATCAGGTTGTCTGCAAACACTGATAGTTTTACTTTTTTGGACTCCTTTTATTTATTTTTATTCTCTTATTGCCATGGCTAGGACCTCCAAAGTTGTGCTGAATGCTTATGACAAGAGTGTATGTTGTTGTCACAGTCCTGATCTTGGAAAAAATACTTTTAGTTATTTACCATTGAGAATTATGTTATATTAAGGTATATTTCCTCTATGTCTGTTCTCTGGGGAATTTTAATCATAAATGGATGTTGGATTTTGTCAAAAGCTTTTTTTTCATCTATTGAGATGATCGTATGATTTTTATTCTTAAATTAGTTGATGAACTGTGTCACATTGATTGATTTGCAGATATTGAGAAATCGTTGCATTCCTGAGAAAAATCCCCACTGATGGTGGTGTATAATCCTTTTAATGTGTTGTGGGATTCAATCTGCTAGTATTTTATTGAGGATTTCTGTGTCTATGTTCATTAGTGATATCACCTTATTTTGTTTGTTTGTTTGTTTGCTGGTGATATCTTTAACTGATTTTAGTATCACAGTGACAGTGACCTCATAAATGAGCTTGGGGGAGTTCTTTCATCTGTGATTTTTGGAATAATTTCAAAAAGGTAGGTGATAAGTATTCCTTAACTGATATAATTTCTCTGTGGAGACATCTTGTACTGGGGTTTTGTTTAATACAAGATTTTTAATCACAGCTTCAATTTCACAACTTAAGATTAGTATGCTTGCATTTCCTATTTCTTCTTGGTTCCATCTTGAAAGATTGTAAATCTAAAATTTATCCTTTTTCTCCAGGTTGTCCACTTTATTAGCATATAGTTGCTGGTAGTAATATTTTGCAATCCTTTTATTATTATTATTATTTCTATAGTGTCATTTGTAATATCCCTTACTTCATTTGTAGCTTTATGTATTTAAATCCTCTCTTTTTTTCTCCAGATAACCTGGCTAAAGTTTTATAATTTTGTTTATCTTCACAAACTACCAGCTTTTAGTTTCATTCATCTTTGGTATTTTTTGTTGTTGTTATCTATTTCATTTATTTCTTATGTGATCTTTATGGTTTCTTTCTTTCTACTAATTTTGGGCTTTGGCTTTTGTTTGTTCCTCTTTCTTTAGTTGCTTTAACTGTAAGATGAAGCTGTTTATTTCAGATTTTTCTTGTTTTTTTTTTTTTTGAAGTAGGATTTGAGTGCTATAAACTTCCCTCTTAGAATTTCTTTTGCTATGTCCAGTAGTTTTTGGATTGCCCTGGTTTTATTGTCATTTTTCCCTGTGTATTTTTGAATTTCTTTTTTAATTTCTTCACTGATCCATTGGTTATTTAGTAACATATTGGTTTGCCTTCATGTGTTTGTGTTTTTTACAGCTTTTGTTTCCTGTAATTGATTACTAGTCTCATAGCACTGTGCTCAGAAATGATGCTTGATACAATTTTATTTTTCATAAACTCACTGAGTCTTGCTTTTTGACCCATCGTATGATCTATTCTAAAGAAGTTTCCATGAGTACATCCAAAGAATATGTATTCTGTAGCTTTCAGATGGAATGCTCTATAAATATCAATTAAGATCTACTGATCCAATATGTCATGGCATCTGGTCCCATGATTTCATGGCAAATAGAAGGGGGAAAAGTGGAAGCAATGATATTTTATTTTCTTGAGCTCCAAAATCACTGTGGACAGTGACTGCAGCCGTGAAATTAAAATACACTTGCTCCTTGGAAGGAAAGCTATGACAAATCTACCCAGCATATTAAAAAGCTGGCACATCACTTTGCCAACAAAAATCTGTATAGTCAAAGGTATGGTTTTTCCGGTAATCATGTATGGATGTGACAGTTGGGTCATAAAGAAGACTGAGAACTGAAGAATTGATTCTTTTGAATTGTGGTCCTGGAGAAGACTCTTGAGAGTCTCTTGGACTGAAAGGAGATCAAACCAGTCAATCTTAAAGGAAATCAGCACTGAATATTCATTGGAAGGACTGATGCTGAAATTGAAGCTCCAATACTTTGAGCACCTCTCATGAAGAGCCAACTCATTGGAAGACCCTAATGCTGGGAAAGAATGAAGACAAAAGGAGAAGGGAATGGCAGAGGATGAAATGGTTAGATAGTAAATACAACTAAATAGACATGAATTTGACTAAACTCTTAAGATAGTGAGGGACTTGGGTGCCTGGCTTGGTGCAGTCCATGAAAACACAAAGAGTCAGACACAACTCCACAACTGAACAAGAACAACAACAATATTGGTGCATATGTATTTACAATTATTTTTTCATGGATTAATCCCTTGATAATTATGTAGCATCCTTATTTTTCTCTTGTAACAATTTTTATATTAAAATCTATTTTTCTGATATATGTAGTGCTAGTCTAGCTTTCTTTTCATTTCCTTTTACATGGAATATCTTTTCCCATACCCTCATTTTCAGTCTATATGCATCTCTAGATCTGAAGTTTGTTTCTTTCAGACAGCATAAGTATATAAGTCTTATTTTTGTGTCTATTTAGCCAGTCTATGTCTGGTGTTAGAGTATGTAATCTTTTATACTGCAGGTAATTATCAGTAAATATGCTCTTAATTACATTTTGTTAATTGTTTTAGACTTGTTTTCATACAATTTTATTCTTTTAGTCTCTTCTTTTATGGTTTGTTGATTATATTTAATGTTATACTTGCATAACATTTTTTGGCCTAAATAATGGACAATGAAATTAATGGAATAGAATAGAGCCATGAAATAGATTCACACAAATCTATAAACTGATCTTTAATATTGGAACAAAGGCAATACAATGGATAATCTTTTCAACAAATGGTGCAGGGGAAACGGACATCTATATGTGAAAGAAATGAACTAGATCCAACCCTTGCACACTTCGTAAAAATTAACTCAAAAGTATCACAGAATTAAATGCAAAACTCAAAATATGAAAATCCTAGAAAATAAGATAGAAGCGATAGATGTTGAATTTGGTGATGATATTTTTAGACATAATATCCTTGATCCATGATAAAAAATCTTGGCAAGTCTGACTTCATCAAAATTAAAATTTATAGCTCTGTGAAAAATAAAAACGAGCAGGTAAACCACACTAGAAGACAATATTTCTGTGATGTATATCTAATAAAAATTGCTATCCAAAATAAAGAAAACTCTCTTAAACTCCACAATAAGAAAGAAATAATCCAAGAAAAAAAGGTGGTGGGGGGTGGGGGGACAAAACTTTAACAGACATCTCACTAAAGAAGATATATACAGATTGCAAATGGAGACAGAAATGGCAGCCCACTCCAGTACTCTTGCCTAGAGAATTCCAAGGGCAGAGGAGTTTGGCAGGCTTAAGTTAATAGGGTCACAAAGAGTCAGACATAACTGAAACGACTTAGAACACATGCATGTGTAGATTGCAAATTAACCTATGAAAAGGAACTCCATATTCTGTGTTGTCAGGGAAGTGAAAACTAAGCCAAAAATGAAACACTAGTATATATATATTTCTGACATATATAATACATACATATATATATTAGAAGGGTCTATATTTAGATCACTGATAACGCCAAGTGTTTGTGGAGGTAGGAAGTGACAGAAAGATTCTTTTCTGATGGGAACTCAATGTGCCCAGTTTGGAAAATAGTTTCTTGGAAAACTAAACATTCTCTTACCATGCGATTCAGCAATTGTACTTCTTGGTTTTTTATAATGGAATTGAAAGCCTATGTCTATACAAAATCCTGCACATTCATAAGAATTTTATTCATAATTATTAATTCATCCTACTTCTGGATCAGTAAGCTGTGGTGCATGCAGACCATGAAATGCTATTCAGCACTACAAAGAAATGTGTTATCAAGTCATGACAAGAAATGGAAAAAAAAAAAAAAAAAAACTTAAATGCCTGTTTACCAAGTGGAAGAAGTCAATTTGACAATTCTATATACTGTATGACCCCAACTATGGCAAGGCATTCCAGTTCTAAAAAAGTCAAAACTGTTGAATCAGGTGAAAGGTCAAGGGTTGTCAGGTTTAGGAAAGAGTAAAGGATGAATTGACAAAGCAAAACACTTTTAAGGCAGTGAAACTATTCTGGATAATAATATAATTGTGAATATGTGTCATTATTACCATTGTCCAGACCCATAGAATGTACATGTACCCTAATGAAAACTACAGAGCATAGGTGATAATTACGCATGAATGTAGGTTTATAAAGTATACAAATGCAATGCTATGATAAAGAATGTTGATAATGGGGGAGGCATTGTATATATGATAAACTTCTATACCTTCTGCACAATTTCACTGGGAACCTAAAACTTCTCTAAAGATAAGGTCTATTTTAAAAACAGACAAAAACATGAAAAAATTGCAATTTATTACATCTTTCCATAATTCAGTTCATATAGCATTATTTGTTATGTGAGTATTTCTGTCTGTTATTGTATATGCCTATGTATATGAAATATTTCTGTTTTATGATATTTTTATTTTATGATATATTTTGTAGACCCTTTGTGCTATCTTTCAGAGAAGATGATAGCACCCCACTCCAGTACTCTTGCCTGGAAAATCCCATGGAAGAAGGAACCTGATAGGCTGCAGTCCATGGGGTCACTGAGTCGGACATGACTGAATGCCTTCACTTTCACTTTTCACTTTCATGGATTGGAGAAGGAAACAGCAACCCAGTCCAGTGTTCTTGCCTGGAGAATCCCAGGGACGGGGGAGCCTGGTGGGCTGCCGTCTATTGGGTCGCACAGAGTCGGACACGACTGAAGCGACTTAGCAGCAGCAGCAGCAGACATGGAATCATTATGGATTGGTATACGATATATTCAATAAAAAGTTTCTTTGATTTCCTGATTTGATATTTTATGAGTGTTTTCTGGTAAGAATATTACGTATTTAAGACATATTATGTCATTGAATATCTTTGATCACATGTCAAATCTTTGCCTCTCTTACATCTAGACACTTCAATAGTCAGTTAATAAGTAACGAAGCTAAAGATCAATAGCATTTAAGAATAGTATCACAAGATGATGTGTTAAATCAGTATTATTGCTAATTTGAAATGATATTTAATGTAGATCAAGACATATAATTTAGTAGGAAGGATTATAAAGGAAGTTTTAGGTCAGAAATTTAGAAGACATTTTTCCAGTAATGAAATAAAATACAATAAATATGTTAATGAATAGAAAATATATATGTCTATTCTTAGGAAAGCAGCAGTGGCTTATAACAAGTATTAAAAGTATAATATAAAATATTAAATTAGGCAACTATGGCATAATAAATTATTGATTGGAAGTACTAATATAAAAGATTTTTAAATTAAAAGCATTATTTCCTACCTTTATCTTGTTTTTCCTTTCTTTCTTCCTTTCTTTCATGTCCTAATGCCATGATGTCTTAAAGAAATTACCTGGATGCTCTACCTCAAATCTTTTTGTGCATACCCCAGTGGAACATATAAGAAAGTTAAGAATAATATATTTTGCCAATAATGTTTCTGGGAACATAAAACATTAGCTATGAATTTACACAAATGACATTTACACTATTGTCATTGTTCAGTTGCTGTCATGTCTGATTCTTTGTGGCCCCAAGGACTGCAGCCCACCAGGCTTCCCTGTACCATCTCACCAAGTTTACTCAAATTCGTGTCCATTAAGTCCAATATGCCATCCAACCATCTTGTCCTCTGTCCTCCCCTTCTCCTGCCTTCAATCTTTCCCAGCATCAGAATCTTTTCTAATGAATCAACTCTTTGTGTGAGGTGTCCAAAGTATTGAAGTTTCAGCTTCAGCATCAGTCCTTCCAATTAATACTGAGGGTTGATTCCCTTTTAGATTGACTGGTTTGATCTCCCTGTAGTCCAAGGGACTCTCAAGAGTCTTCTCCAACAGCACAGTTCAAAAGCATAAATTCTGCTGTGCTCAGCTTTTTTTATGGTCCAACTCTCATATCTCTACATGACTACTGGGAAAAACATATCTTTGACTAGTTGGACCTAGTTGGCAAAGTAAAGTCTCTGCTTTTTAATATGCTATTGAGGTTTGTCATAGATAGTATATTTTAAAAATTGATAATACTACTTATAAAGTGATATGTTAAATGCTATTTATTGTCCATAATTCAGCATAATAATAATGAACTAAATTAAAAATCAGGTCATAATCAGAATCTCCAGTTATTTTTTTCCCTAGACACTGTAATTAAAACCAGCCTAACTTTTAAATACAAATTAAAACAATATGCCTGAATGCAACTATTAAAATATACTTTTTAAAAAGTATATTATTAGTATGTTAAATTAAGTAATTTAAAAAAAACAAGGAATTTTTCTTTTCAACTAGAAAAAAAAATCAAATAATAGCTAACATGAGTTGTTTAGAATCACATTGCATTTTAATTATCATTGTCACTATCATTAATGGTTATCAAAGACCTTTCTTTACTTCTTCAGTTACTACAAGCCGCATTCATCACATCAATGGCATAAAAGCTAAATTGGTTTTCTTAAGTTTCTATTATCCTCAACAACACAGCCATAATTTAGAATAACTGATTTTTATTACATTAATTTAATATAATAGCATTAAAGCTAAATAAGCAGCCATTGTAAGAAAAGATAATTTCTAATTGTTTTCTATTAACTTCAAGTTTATCATTTTTCTGATTGTTCAATGTAAGACTGATGATGACATTGAAATTTTTTTTTCTCTAAGCAGACAAAGAAACAGCAATGTAAAGCTGAGATATGAAAGCTAGAAAGAAATTATTCATAGGAAAAAAAAAACTAAGACACACAGTGGGGTTTTAAAGTTTAATTTTAGGTATTGTGAAAGGACCATATGTTCTTATTACCAGCATCTGTTAGTTATGGTGATCAGGTTAAGTACTTTTACAACAAATGAAAATATTTTGAATTGCTTCTTTTTTAAGTAGGTGGAGGCCATGACATGACTTAAATAGAAAGCATTTTTGTTTTGCTTTGAAGATCATGGTTAGGGATTCCTAAGACTTGTCATTTATGGCTCATTTCAAAAAATTAGAAATGCTCATATGCTGCATTTTCTAACTTGTGTGTGTGCTTATTCACTAAGTCTGATCTGACTCTCCATGACCCCATGAACAGCAGCATTCCAGGCTCCTCTATCCATGGGATTTTCCAGGAAGGAATACTGGAGTGAGTTGCCACTTCTTCCTCCAGAGGATTGTCCTGACCCAGTTTACATTAACCATGATGAAGGCCCAAACAGTTTTTCATTGATTTGTGGTACTAATAAATAAAGTAGATCTTATTGAATTCCCTAAATCTTGTGAAAAAAGTTCAGGATATTTGAAAAACTTTTTTAATAGATAAAAATTTCACTGACTGATAATTTACAAGTGTGCAGAGTATACTCAGGTGTCTGTGAGTAAGTATTAAAAAGCTTAGAAGATGGTTTAGAGAAATGAAGATGGAACAAGGTAGTTGAAGAGATTTTCTTGTTTTGCAGATAGTATTTTATAATGAACTATGCTTTCTGGTTATGTGAATTATTCTTACATTCATCAATACCAATTGTGTAGAACTAATTAATATTTGGACCAGATAACAAGGTTCTCAAAAATTATATTTTTGGGGAAAACTATTACTTTATGTGGGCATAGGAGGGAAGTCCAAGAAAGAGGGGATATATATATATACACATACATATAGCTGATTTGTGCTTCCCTGGTAGCTCAGCTGGTAAAGAATCTGCCTGTAATGCTGGAGACCCTGGTTCAATCCTAGGTGGGGAAAATCCCCTGGAGGGGTGCATGGCAATCTACTCTAGTATCCCTGCCTGGAGAATCCCCATGGACAGGGGAGCCTAGATGACTACAGTCCATGGGGTAACAAAGAGTCAAATATGATTGAGCAAGTAAGCGCAGAATATCACATAGCTGATTCACTCCACTGTGCAGCAGAAGCTAACACAACATTGTAAAGTAATTATATTCGAATTAAAAATATTTGCAGACTGAGACAAGATGGCAGAGGAATAGGACAGGGAGACCATTTTCTCCCCGACAGATTCATCATAAGATCATTTAAATACTTAGCAACTCCCACAAAACAACTTCTGAACATTGGCAGAGGACACCAGGAGCCCAGAAATGTGGCAGCCCATTCTCTTCAAAAGGAGGTAAGTCAAAATATAAAAGACAAAAAGAGAGACAAAAGAGTTAGGGACTAGATCTGTCCTGGAGAGGGAGTCATGAAGGAGGAGAAGTTTCCACACAGTAGGAAGCCCTCTCACAGGGGGTCTGTGGGGAGTTTTGGAATCTCAGAAGGCAACATAACCAAGGGTGGTCGGGGGTGGGGGGAGGTGGAAACACAGAATACACGCCTAACTGCAACTGTGGAAATGAGAACTTTCCTGCAAAAGACTCTAACCTAACAACCTAATATGCAGCCTGGAACACTCATAGAACAAAGGATTGAGCTAGCTGGCTGCTTACCAGCTCCTCCCCACCCAGAGGCAGAGAGGAAGGCTTGGAACAGCCAGAGCCAGAAGGCAAGGGGCTGCTGCAATCTCAGCCCCAGAGAGGGAATCTTCCACCAAACTGTGAGCAGGCTCCTAGCTACTAATCACATCTCCTGAGATCCTGGATGGTTGATATCCACCAGGAGGGTCACAGCCTGAGATCAGCTTTCCAGAGGAGATGTACGGTACACCTGAGACTATGCTCTCACAGCGTACCCAAGAAACAGCATTCGGTGATTAAGACGCATGGCCCATATGGGACAGTGTGCTCACCAATCACCTGGTTGCCTGAGCTGCTCAGACCTGGGAAGGGCACAAAACACACCCCCAACCCATAGAGACTGAGCCAGTACTGTGTCTGAGTGTCTCCTGTGGAGGTACAGGTCAGCAGTGGTCTGGCACAGGGGCAGGGTCTCTGGGTGCAGCAGACCTGGGTATGACATAAGCCCTCTTGGAAGAAGTCACCATTAACCCCACCATAGAACCGCCAGAACTTACACAGGACTGGAGAAACAGACTCTTGGAGGGCACAAACAAAACCTTGTGCACACCAGGACCCAGGAGAAAGGAGCAGTAACCCCACAAGAAACTGACCCAGACAGTGTCCAGAAGTCTCTGGTGGAGGCATAGCTCAGAGGCGGCCTGCTGCAGGATCAGGGGCACTGAATGCAGCACTGCATGCCTGGGAACTTTTGAGGAGATCGCCATTATCTTCATTACCTCCACAATAGTTTGGCCTCAGGTCAAACAATACGGAGGGAACACAGCCCTGCCAAACAACAGAAAACTCAGTTAAATATTTACTGAGCAAGCCCCACCTATCAGAACAAGGCTCAGTTTCCCCCCAGTCAGTCTCCCATCAGGAAGCTTCCTTAAGCCTCTTAACCCTATCCATCAGAGGGCAAACAGAATGAAAATCACAATCACAGAAAACTAACTAAACTGATCCCATGGGCCACAGCCTTGTCTAGCTCACTGAAACTATGAGTGATGCCATGTAGGGCCACCCCAGATGGACGGATAACAGTGGAGAGTTCTGACAAAATATGGTCCACTGGAGAAGGGAATGGCAAAACACTTCAGTACGCTTGCCTTGAGAATCAAAAAAAAAAAAAAAAAAAAACAGTATGAAATGGTAAAATGTATGACACTGAAAGATGAACTCCCCAGGTTGGTAGGTGCCCAATATGCTACTGGAGATGAGTGGAGAAATAACTCCAGGAAGAATTAAGAGAGAGAGCTAAAGCAAAAACAGCACCCAGCTGTGGATGTGAAGGTCACTGGAAGTAAACTCTAATACTCTAAAGAGTAATATCACATAGGAACCTGGAAAGTTAGGTCCACGGATCAAGGCAAATTGGAAGTGGTCAAACAGGAGATGGCAAGAGTGAACATCAACATTTTAGGAATCAGTGAACTAAAATGGCCTGGAATGGGTGAATATAGCTCAGATGACTATTATATCTACTACTGTGGGCAGGAATCCCTTAGAAGAAATGGAGTAGTCCAATTGTCAAAAAAAAAAAAAAAAGAGTCAGAAATGCAGTACTTGGATGCAATATCAAAAAAAAGACAGAATGATCTGTTTCCAAGGCAAACCATTCAATATCACCATTTAATCCAAGTCTATGCCATGAGCTACTGGTCATGAAGAAGCTGAAGTTGAATGGTTCTATGAAGACCTAGAAGACCTTTTAAAACTAACATCCAAAAAAAGGATGTCATCTTCATTATAAGGGACTGGAATGCAAAAGTAGGAAGTCAAGTACTACCTGGAGTAAGAGGCTAATTTGACCTTGGAGTACAAAATGAAGCAGGTCCAAGGCTAACAGGGTTTTGCCAAGAAAACTCACTGGTCATAGCAAACACCCTCTTCCAACAACACAAAAGAAGACTCTACACATAGATATCACCAGATGATCAATACCAAAACCAGATTGATTATATTCTTTGCAGCCAAAAATGGAGAAGCTCTATAACATCAGCAAAAATAAGACCAGGAATTGACTGTGGCTCAGATTATGAACTTGTTATTGCAAATTGAGACTTGAATTGAAGAAAGTAGGAAAACCACTAGACCATTCATGTATGGCCTAAATCAAATCCCTTGTGATTATACAGGAAGGGACAAATAGATTCAAGGGATTAGACCTGATGGATAGAAAGCCTGAAGAACTATGTACAGAGGTTCATGACATTGTACATGATACAGGGATCAAGAACATCCTCACAAAAAATAAATGCAAAAAGGTCTTACAAATAGCTGAGAAAAAAAGGGAAGCTAAGGGCAAAGGAGAAAAGGAAAGATATGCCCATTTCAATGCAGAGTTCCAAAGAATAGCAAGGAGAGATAAGAACGCCTTCTTTGTGATCAATGCAAAGAAATAAAGGAAGATGATAGAATGGGAAAGGCTAGAGAACTCATCAAGAAAATCAGAGATACCAAGGGAATATTTCAGGCAAAGATGGGCACAATAAAGGACAGAAATGGTATGGACCTTACAGAAGCAGAAGATATTAAGAAGAGGTGGCAAGAATACACAGAAGAACTGTACAAAAAAGATCTTCATGACTGAGATAACCATGAAGGTGTGATCACTCACCTAGAGCCAGACATCTTGGAATGTGAAGTCAAGTGGGCCTTAGGAAGAAGCATCACTAGGAACAAAGCTAGTGGAGATGATGGAATTCCAGTTGAGCTATTTTAAATCCTAAAAGATGATGCTGTGAAAATGCTGCACTCAATATGCCAGCAAATCTGGGAAATTAACAGTAGCCACAGAATAGGATGTCAGTTTTCATTCCAATCCCAAAGAAAGGCAATGCCAAAAAATGTTCAAACTATGGCACATTTGAACTCATCTCACACATTAGCAAAGTAATGCTCAAAATTCTCTAAGCGAGGCATCAACAGTATGTGAACCATAAACTTCCAGATGTTCAAGTTGGATTTAGAAAAGCCAGATGAACCAACGATCAAATTGCCAACATCCACTGGATCATTGCTAAAGCAAGAGAGCTACAGAAAAACATCTACTTTTCCTTTATTGACTACACCAAAGCCTTTGACTCTGTGGATCACAATAAACTGTGGAAAATTCCTCAAGAGATGGGAATACCAGACGACCTGACCTGCCTACTGAGAAATCTGTATGCCATTCAAGAAGCAACAGTTACTACTGGACATGGAACAACAGACCAGTTCCAAGTCAGGAAAGGAGTACATCAAGTCTTTATTTTGTCATCCTGCTTATTTAACATATATGCAGAGTACATCATGCGAAATGCTGGGCTGGATGAAGCACAAGGTGGAATCAAGATTGCCAGGAGAAATATCAATAACCTCAGATTCTCAAATGACACCACCCTTATGCCAGAAAGTGAAGAAGAGCCAAAGAGCCTCTTGATGAAAGTGAAAGAAGAAAGTGAAAAAGTTGGGTTAAAACTCAAAATTCAGAAAACTAAGATCATGGCACGCAGTCCAATCATTTTAGTTCAGTTCAGTCATTCTGTCGTGTTGGAGTCTTTGTGACCCTATGGTCTGCAGCATGCCAGGTTTCCCTGTCCATCACCAACTCTCAGAGCCTGCTCAAACTGATGTCTATCGCATCGGTGATGCCTTCCAACCATCTCATCCTCTATCATCCCTTTCTCCTGCCTTCAATCTTTCCTAGCATCAGGGGCTTTTACAACGAGTCAGTTCTTTGCACCAGGTGGTCAAAGTATTGGAGTTTCAGCTTCAGCATCAGTCCTTCCAATGAATATGAAGGACTGATGTCCTTTAGGAAGGACTGGTTGGATCTCCTTGAAGTCCAAGGGACTCTCAAGAGTCTTCTCTAACATCACAGTTCAAAAGCATCAGTTCTCTGGCTCTCAGCTTTCTTTATAGTCCAATTCTCACATACATACATGACTACTGAAAAAAACCATAGTTTTGACCAAATGGAGCTTTGGTGAGTTGGTGATGAACAGGGAATCCTGGTGTGCTGCAGTCTATGGGGTCGTAAAGAGTAGGACATGACTCAGTGACTGAACTGAACTAAACTGATGGGACCAGATGCCATGATCTTAGTTTTCTGAAAGTTGAGTTTAAAGACAATGTTTTCACTATCCTCTTTCACTTTCATCAATAGGCTATTTAGCTCTTCTTCATTTTCTCCCATAAGGGTTGTGTCATCTTTGTATCTGAAGTTTTTTATATTTCTCCCAGCAATCTTGATTTCAGCTTGTGCTTCATACTCATCAACAATACATTTTTTTTTTCACTTTTAAAGATAAATTAAAATATCCTCATACTATTAATCACATAGAATCAAATACCATCAGTCAATGTTTCTTCAGTGCTTTTAAATGTGTCAATTCTTAAGGTAAGTGGAAAGGAAGAAAGTAGAGTATGAAACTAAAATAAAAAGAACTCTTCAACTGATTAGCCAGTGGTCTTTGCCAAACTGTAGTTCATTGTTTTTAAATTGTAAGTTTCTTCTTACTGATTTTTAAAATTTCTTATTTTGCTTATCCAGTCTAATATATAGTTATTTAAAGTTGATTTACAAATGCATGAATGGCTGAAAAGTTTCCCTTTTCTGCTTCTGAGAGTAGAATTTGCTCCTATGTGTTTCATGGTTTGTGTGTATACTCAAAAGTACATTTGGGGTTTATATTTAGGGATTTTCACACACTCCAGAAGAAATTTAGAGTTTACCTAAACAGATTACAATCCTCTAGTAGGCAAAGTATATTGCAGGTTTAGGTAGATGGAACAAAAATTAATCAAACATTGCTTTCTCATGTTTCAGTCTGCTAACAATTTGCTAAACATTTTTAAGGCTTCTCCAAGAGGAAGAAGGTATTTATTGAATGCAGTTGGAATTAAATGCAATTAGATGAGGTCTTATTTATAATGTTACCAAATTCTCTCCCATTGTCTGATAAGGAAATGTCCAATGATGAAAGGAGAGTTCTGAATTAACTTTTATGTTACATAAAGCACACTTACTAGTCTCTCAGCCTATTTAATATGTAGGGAGCTGTATCATTTCTACTTTTCACTACTTGGTCCTAAACTAAATAGCAAGTAATCAACATGGTCTATAGTTTTCCAGTTTCTCATTGCCATTACCAAATTAAGCTTTCATTGCCTAAGTGCACTTAGACCTGTTTGATGGCAATTTAGAATATGGCTGTTTCTTATTACATTTAGCGTCTTAGAAGAGAATAGTTATTATTTAAGCTATTTATATGAGGACTGTAGATTTTAAATTTTACAAAGATTAATGGAGATCAATTCTGCCATCATTTTTTAAAGATGTCTTGATAGATGGAATATATTTTTAAAAATATGATATGGAACTGATCTGTAAAAATATTCACTCTATTGTAAGAACTCGTCTTGCTAGACAGCTTCTTATTAAAGAAATCAAACATTTGAGGGCATCACTGTAACTATATGTTTTTTATATTAAGTTTATTCAATATCTATTTTTCAATTAGCTAGATGAAACTTCCAATATTTAACATGCATATGGTACACAATGCTGTGTGAAACTTAAATCTTTCAGTTCTGCTTTACCTGATAAACATTTCACCCAGCTTAGTCTGTATGTTTGATTTTAAACTTTTGGGATATTCTGGGGATTCACGCTTTGAATGATAAAACAACAGCCTCAACTCTGAGAAGATGATTTTGTTATGGTCTTACTAGCAGAACTGATTCATCTGCTCTCAATTTCTTGCACTTTATAATTCACTTGTGTATGTGTATGTGTGTGCTTCAATCCCACTTAGGCTTCTGCAAAAACTTTGGTTTACTTTTCAAACAGTGAAAGAAATACAGGCAGTTTATTCATCTGATTCTTCATGGAGAGAGTTCAGAAGCTAAATAGAAAAAGTAGCCACAGGTTTGTTTCTGAAAACTTTCCACAACTGTATTGAATGCTGCTGCTGCTGCTAAGTAGCTTCAGTCGTGTCCAACTCCTTGCAACCCCATGGACTGTAGCCTACAAGGCTCCTCCATCCATGGGATTTTTCAGGTAAGATTACTGGAGTGGGTTGCCATTGCCTTCTCCATTGTATTAAATGAAACAGCATAAAAATAAACATAAAGCAGTGTGACATTTTTTGTGGGGTGAGAGGATATAATTCCCCTGCTTTATATTACATCCGCATTTGTTAGATTAAAATTTCAACATAGCTCAAAAATCTGCTTGTTCTTACTTCTATACTTTATCTCTTGTTTTTCAAGCACTGTACACTATTGTTGTATAACTGTTGCCAAAAAAAATTTTTTTTTGCAATTTTAAGCAAGAATTAATGTAAGTAATTAGAGTTTTAATTTAATTTCTAATACCCTCCTTATGGAAATCACAATACAAAAGGGCTCATATTGCCTATGGCAAACTTGGGATATTCTTAGAATTTTTTTTTTAATTTCCTTAATTCCCTGTATCAATTACTCTCTCTCAAATCTAATTGCTGGTTCCTTCGAGAATATGAAACATGCTATCAATCTATATCTTTACAAAAGGTACTTAATAATTTCTCACTAACTGGAAAAACAGTGAATAGTCTTAAAATTTCTGATGATAATGAACACCTGTTACTTTTAAGGCTAAAAAGGTTTCTGATTTCATCTTGTTAGGTAGAAAGTTAGTTGTGAGCAAGGGAGGGGTGACCAAGCCAAAAAGGATGCAAACTGATCTCTAAAATCTACTCCAACACACTCCAGTGTGGCTGCAGAAAAGATCACAGATAGCTACAAAATAGCAACGGACTTTCACACAGTGGATACTAACTAACTACAGGGGCTTCCCCAACTTGTATATATGTTCCCTTGATCACAGCTATGTCCTCAAGTGGCCTTAGGCAGCCAGGAGCGTATTGCTGTTGTTGCTTTGTTGTTGTTTAGTCGCTAAGTTGCATCTGACTCTTTGCGACCCCATTGACTGCAGCAAGCCAGGCGTCCCTAGTCCTCCACTATTAAGGGTTCATAAATATTCTATACATACATGTGTTTGATTATAATGCACTGAATTATGGGAAAGGCAGGTGGCATAGAGACTGTCATTATGTAACTTATAAATGCCAATCAAAACTGTCAGACCATGCCCACCTAAATGAAAATGTAAAAGTCCTATCTTTAAAACACCCCACACCCCTCTCACACACACCTGACATTTTTGTGCCAGTGGCTCTCTTGGTTTGGCCTACCTCTCTCCTGTGGTGTTCTTTCTCTTCTTTCCTTAATAAACTTGTTTTTTTTTTTTTTTTTGCTACAAATAAGACCCCCAATTCTTCTTTTTGTCCTTGCCAAGAACTGTGGCCCACAAGGGAAGGTCTTCTTTGACCTTCCTCTACCTGGTAGCATTATGAATCAGTGATATGTTCATATGTGTGTGTATCATCATCATGGAGGATTTTGTAAGTACAAGATAATATATCTTTTTCATAGATGTCATATCAGTCCCTGAATATGCATGCATGCAACACATACAGTTTGTAAGGTAACATACCAGGGTCAAGATTTTTTAAAAAATAAAAATATTTAATGGAAATATGTTCATCATTAGTCACTATGGAAATGAAAATTAAAACCACACTGAGATATCACTGTATTATCCATATACCCATCAAAGGCTATAAAAAATGTTATCTCACAATTCTTTCGGGCTTAAAGTCTCTATGCTTCTGAAAGCTAAAATCAAGGCCCAAGCAAGCACCTATCCTTCAAAACTTCTCAAACTGTGGAAAGTGTAAAGCATTCCAACAAAGGGTTTTAATGTAGAAATTTTTTTGCACCCATGCTGTTGATTGCTAAATGTAATAGTCTGATCATGACGCTGAATAAATGTCTTTTTTAAAAAAAAAAAAACTTCTCAAACTGCATCAGAGTCATTCAGACCAGCAAGTGGTGCACTTGACCAGGGCAGCCTTAGGAATCCAAAAAGACTACTTTAATCTGAGAAAAAATTAGGTATTTTTAATTGAAACATCAGTTTTCCTTCAGACATAAATATAATTGGGGTTATTAACAAAACTGAGGTTTTAAAAATTATTTTAAATTTAAATAATTTAATTGAAATTAAAGTTTTAAATTATGTGCAAGAAAATAAAAAGTTATCACAAAATAATGAAAATTTATATTTATAACAGATTTATGAAAAGAATAGTAACATGTCTGTAGTAGAAATTCTTCATAGACTTGTTATGCAGTAAGATTATTTTGTGATCATCCATCTTATACTTCAATACAAACTTATGAATATCTTAATTTTACCCTATTTTGAGAATGACTTCTTTGTAAACTTTTTTGTTTAATTCATAGTGCCATACCAAATTTCAAGTCAATGTGATAGGTCCCTAACTTTTCATTCTTTTTCACCAACACAATCACATTGCAAGTATGAGCATATAATAAATAGAATGGTGTTCTTTAGCACCATCTAGCTTACTTTTTGAGCAATTCACAGCAATACAATACTTTTATAACAACTGTATAGTAATTTTAAACAGTATTGCTATGAAGGTGTATGAAGATAGATTAAAATGACTATAAGTACTAATGTCACTAAAAATTACTAATGAGCACTGTTGTTTTCTCATAGCATTAGGGGATTCACTTTTAGTGCTGTCACCACATCTTCAGAAATCATTTTCTTTGTGCTAATTGCCAGAAATGCTTCACTTAGAACAATGGGAACATGTGTAGTTAATTATCCTTCAGTTACTAATAATGTTTAGAATGAATGTACTTTTTATCAATTAAGAATGAGAGCAAGTTATAAAAATAATATTCTAATGCTCACTGTCTTTTTTCATCAAATACAAGTTATTAACATTGCCCTGATAGAAACAGACAAGTTATATATAAAGTAGGGAAACAAAATTCATTATGTAAACCTATACCTAGTTGATAAAAACAGTTAATCACAGGAACATGACATCTATTGTTTAACAAATACTTTCTAAAAAAAATATTTTATCAGTTTCTGATTGGGATACCCTAGGTTATTCTGATGTTTTCTAGTAGTTGTTATTTCCTCCTCTATGGAATCTTCCCAACCCAGGTTTGGAACCCATGTCTCCGGAGACTCCTATATTGGCAGGCAGATTCCTTAGCACTGAGTCACCTGAGAAGATGTCATTTCCTATTTAAATTTACCTATTCTGCTTAAGGTTGTTGCTCTTCATTTTGTTTTGCAATAGCTACATATTACTATAAAATGTATGACAGTCTCCAGCCCAGCATATCTATTTAGGAGAGAGCATAGAACTCTAATAAGTGTAAAATATTCACTAGTGCAATGTTTTGTTTAGAATATTCAATGAGTATTAGCTAAGAAAAATAGTAAAGCAATAACGATTTTGAAATCAACTAAGTTTTTAAGAAGCTAATAATATGGATAATCAAACAAATATAATTTGATTCACTATATTTATGAGTATATAATTTGTTTACTTTAGTTTAGGTAAATTCAATAGATTATGTTTAAAGAATAATCCATCAATGTTAGACAATAATATTTTACTAAAATAAGTACACCTTTTCAATTTTCCTCTTGTAAAAAGCATATTTCAGGTATGGCTAGGTTGAGTTGAAACAGAATGAAATACAATGACATTAGTCTGGTTATTAAAACTATATAAAATGTTAAGGTATTAGAATAACTAACCTTCCCACCCATTCATTTATTTAACAAATATTTATGGAATGAACATATTTGCCAGTCACTGTTATAAATGACAAGAGTGCATCGGTACTCAGTGCTACTAAAGTCTCTGATATTAAAGAAGTTCTAGGCTGATAGACAGATACAAACTGTGTGTGTGTGTATGAGAGAGAGATGTGAGACAGGGTGAAGTATGTAGGGAATTAAAGTAAGTGATGTGATAGTGGCATGTGTATTTCCTTAGACTAGATGGGCAAAGGATGATATTCAAGAGAAATCTGAAGGTCAGGGATTTCACCATAGAAAG
The DNA here is from genome assembly GCA_007570785.1 of Antilocapra americana. Lineage (NCBI taxonomy): Eukaryota > Metazoa > Chordata > Mammalia > Artiodactyla > Antilocapridae > Antilocapra > Antilocapra americana. The sequence goes on from ML663566.1 coordinate 27,998,445, forward strand.
AGGAGAAGGAAGAATATTCCAGGAAATCAAACACATATTTCAAAGATTTTTAAGTGGTTAAGAGTTTATCATATCTAAAAAAAACTAAAACTATAGTGTGAGTTTAGCACAGTAGGTAAGATGAAGAGTAATGAGCTGTAGGACTGGGGCCAGATCACCTTAAAGAGTTTCATAAGTTAGGGGAAGAAGCTTCAATCTTTCACCTCTTCATTCACCTTGTGGTTGCTTGCTTTCCTTCCTACCTTTCTTCCCTTTTTCCTTATTACAGTGATCTCAATTACCTTTCACAAAATTGAAAGAGTGATCAATATGCAGTGTAAGTGACAGCAGAGTTAAGGTTTTTATTTTAGCTTTTTTTTTTTTAGCTTTGAGATGTTTGTTTTGTTGAGACATTGGGTAAATATTGATATGAGTCTAGTGTTTGGACTAGAAGTCAAGGCAGAAAATATAGCTTCTAAAATCATTTGTGCATTCATAGATATGTTTTCTCCTAGAAATATATAACCTAATTAGAATAGTTTCAATTACTGGTTTTATAAGAATGAGAAAGAAACTTGTTTTTTTTCTTTTATATTTTCATTAAAAAAAAAAACATATTGACATAAGACAGTTTAAAGTGAAGAAAAAAAAAATAGTGCCAAATACAAATGAACATAACAATTAGGATTTTAATGTACCTGTATCTATTTTTAGATTTCCTATGTAAAAAAATCCTAAAGGTGAGAATGTCCCCTGGAAAAACCTAAAACATCACTAAACAATTTTTGTTTAATCAGGAAGTTTTTTTTTTTTCTTTAACAGTAGTTCTATTTACTAGAACAATACATATGTTAAGGAGCATGTCCTTGCCCCATTTATCTTTTCCAAAATTTCTATCTCCATAACTATTTTCTTTATAAGACTTTAGACTCAATAGCATGGTAGATTATAGAAACTGATATGAATGTAGCTAGAATGGCTACTGTATAGCTAGATGCAGTGTATACAAAAACATCATACAGAGCAAAATACCCCAACCTGCTATCCCTCCCCAAAGCTTTAGCATTTTCTCTTCTGCCTGTTTTGAAGGATACAGCTACTTTTCTGTACTTAATTTAATTTACAATATTTTGCTGATGACCAGGATTCCATGTTTTCCCACATTATCCTATTAGCATCTGTCTTTTTCATTCCTCTATCATTGCCTATAAGATTAAAAAGTCTTTATTCTGGAGCAAAGCCTTGTTTTTACCCCATGTTCTGCCAACCTGGAACAGATCCAGAGTCTTATCTCATATTTATACAGGTTGCCAAATCCTATTCCCTTAATTGTCTCAGCTGGGGAGCCAAGAGCACATAAAACAACTGGTGGCAAGTGTGTATACAGTAAATATGTAGAGCAGGTTCTCCTGCAAAATGCAATGCTGTATTAAGAATCTTTACAGTTAGGAGCTCTTTCCTCTGGAGGAAACCAACCCAATTGCTTCTGTTAAAACTCATTTGCTATACACAATCACCTTCCAGATGGTAGCCTTTGACACCACAAAGTGCCTAAAGCAAAGAGTTGTGGCTGTAAGATGTACATGTGAATGTGATAGAGTAAGAAATATTTTTTATTAGCAACTGAAAAAAAGCACTTAGGAAAAGGAAACTTTTTGACTGCTCTTCACACTCTGTGGCAATGTTGTGTCTACAATTAGTATAAAACCTGAAATTGTATTTTGTTCATTTGTACATGTGTTAAAGGAAATGGGCTTCATTGTTTTTCTATGAAAGGGTAACATGCTTTTAAGACAAAAATTCTACAAAGCTATGCATATTTTGTTTATAATATCTTTTATTTTGAGACTATTTTGATTTCTAGACCTAAGATTTTAGATCACTATAAAGATTAACTGTAGCAGAAAGCCCTTACCTTGTGTCTATTATCTTTGTTCCCATTTTTCAGCCTTAAAGAATGAAAGATCACATTTACTGGGTACCTATAATGTTTTTTTTTCATGCTTCAATTCCATCCTTATGAATTTCCTATTGATTCCAAAGTTAGACCCAAACTTGGTTGAGTCATATGGATATAGTAAAAGGAGGTTGAAATTTACAACTTAGTGTTATTAATTCCATATTTGGAATCAAGATAATAATCACAAGACTTTTTTCTCTTGATCAGGTAATGTCTTGCTAGTATTACTTTAAAATAAAATTAAATCCCAAAGTTAACTGTTATAGGTTGGTAATTTGATACATAAAACGTTATATAATCATTTTTCCCCCCTCATTCAAAAGAGATGTATTAAATGTGTAAATTTTCAAGGAATTCAGAATAACTACACTGGAAAACTGAATTTTAATAGTGATCTTCTGGTGCATAATAGAACTTTTTATGATAGCATGATTTTATGTTTATAGAGTATTAGAGTGTTGAGGTTAAACTTCAAGACTTTGGATAAGTCAGTTTGTAACATAAGTAATTTGACAATTTGTTTACACATATCTATGTCATTTATTCATTCATTAAATATATCATTGGTCTACTGTGTGCTAAACCCTGCTGATACTGCATGGGTACATTACTAAGCCAACTAACAAACAGGTAAAAACTTTAAAATATGGCCCATATAGCATAAATTAAAAGTGAAATGAAATGGCTTAAAACCTAAAATTGAAAAATAAAGCTCACTTTCACACAATGTGCATAATGAGAAAACAAGAGAACTAATTTTATAATTTGCTAAGAAATTGACATTGAGAAAAGAAGAAAATTTACTAATACAGAATAAAATAAATAGAAGAATAACTATAGTCATGCTCCTCCAATTCTTAGTGACAAATTAATTTTGAATTGTGCAGAACATACACATCCATCAATTTGCCTTTATTCAGAGATATTTTTGAGGAGGATTCTGCTAGTCTCTTGTTGTGAAAATTAGTTTTCAAAGTTGGATTTGCCAGAATGGCATTCTCGGATCATTTTTTAAAAATATATCCCTTTGAGATGATAAAGAAATATATAATATATACTTTTGGGGTCCTTTAATGGACTGGGACCTGGTGGTCCGGAGTCGATGATAAGAAAATGAGAGAAAGAGGCTGATAGTTCCTGGTTTACGCAAAAATCAATAAAACCCTTAACACAGGGTTTTCATCACTCGCATAGGCACAGGACGCCCTCTCGAGGAGGTCTTGAAAGCCAAGGCAAGAAAGTGAGCTCAGGGGATCTCCATGCTCCAAAGAATTAGCCTGAGGGAGAGAAAGAGATAGATAGATAAAGAGAGAAAGAAAGAAAGACATGGGGACCAAAGCCTCTGGTGGAGGAAGGGTGCTTTAATGATTTTTCTGTTAATATATATATGTCGTTGTACAAGAAATTTCTTTTAACAGTGATAAAGATCAGAAAACCAAATGTACAGTAATCGTTACCAAGGGAACAAGGGATTTTAATAGTCACAAGGTCAGGAAACAATCCATACCTCAAGAAAGAGGATCAAGACTAAGCAGTTTTGTCATAAGAACATTTACTGAAGGAAATTCAAGCCTGTCTCATCTATGACCTCAGTCCTGGGACAAGTTTGCTGTTCCACTGATAAGGAACAGAGGACTTATAAGAAACAGCGTGGAGGAATCTCCCGTTAAACATTCCCTGACAATATACCAAAAAAAAAAAAAATGCATTTTCAAAATAAATAACGAAGTGTTTTATGTATGTTTTATATCCCTACTTAATAACAAAATAACCTGTGTTTTCATCAGATGATATTATTACACCAGTCCAGATTTTTATCTATTTATCATGTGACATCAGCCCATCTGATACACTATACATTGGGGAAATAATACAAAAAAGATAAATATTATTATTGTAAGTTTGTGACAGTTCTAGCTAATAGGTATCAGGTAGATTGTTTCTTACATGTATTTCTTAGAGGTAACAGGTGGATTCTGTGATATTTATTCATTTTTATCCTAAAAAATACATTTAAATATAAATATTGAAAGGATATCATGAAATTTGGCACAGATGAAAAGAACAAATTTGTTAGAGTGAGTATGTATAAACACTATTTATGAGAAATTACAGATATTCTGTTAAAATTAAATATTTTGTATGTATTTAAATTCAGAATATTCATAAATATAATAATATACACTATAATTATTTTAATTAAATGTTAGTTTTGTAAGTAATAATGTTGAAATAAATCTAAGATTAGAAAACATAAATTGTGATTGTGGGGCTTACTGTTCTACAAAAAGCTCTCCTTCAAATAAAGGAATAAAACAATTCTATGCTTTAAATATTCTTTCAGCATGTATTAGCATATCTTTGTCACTCTATTTCTATTTATAAATATACTCAATTAATTCACACAATAATTAATTAATATATTGAGTCTGACTGCCCAAATATATATATATATATATATATACACACACACTATATGTAGTTATACATATCACAAGCACTATATTTATGTTATATATTATATATATTTATAACTAAACATCCTGATATTAGATGGACTTTATTTTAAAATAATGTTTACTGATTCTACAAATTATTAAATGTACTTCTATTTTGTTTTTATTTTTTAAAGATTCTCTTTCAGTTCAGTTCCCTTGCTCAGTTGTGTCCAACTCTTTGCGACCACATGAACCAAAGCATGCCAGGCCTCCCTGTCCATCAGCAACTGCCAGAGTCTACCCAAACCCATGTACATTCAGTCAGTGATGTCATCAAACTATTTCATCCTATGCCGTCACTGTCTCCTCCTGCCCTTAATCTTTCCCAGCAACAAGGTCTTTTCAAATGAGTTGGCTCTTAGCATAAGGTGGACAAAGTATTGGAGTTTCAGCTTCAACATCAGTCCTTCTAAAACACACCCAGGACTGATATGCTTTAGGATGGACTGGTTGGACATCCTTGTAGGCCAAGGGACTCTCAAGAGTCTTCCAACACCACAGTTCAAAAACATTAATTCTTCTGCTCTTAGTTTCCTTTATAGTCCAACTCGCATATCCGTCCATACATGACTACTGAAAAAATCATAGCCTTGACCTTTGTGGACAAAGCAATGTCTCTGCTTTTTAATATGCTGTCTAGGTTGGTCTTAACTTTCCTTCCAAGGAGCAAGTGTCTTTTAATTTCATGGCTGTATTTGTCAACTGCAGTGATTTTAGAGCCTCCAAAAGTAAAGTCAGCCAATGTTTCCCCATCTATTTGCCATGAAATGATGGGACTGGATGCCATGATCTTAGTTTTCTGAATGCTGAGCTTTAAGCCTACTTTTTCACTCTCCTCTTTCACTTTCTTCAAGAGGCTCTTTAACTATTCTTCACTTTCTGCCATAATGGTGGTGTCGTCTGCATATCTGAGGTTATTGATATTTCACCCAACAATCTTGATTCCCACTTGTGCTTCTTCCTGCCCAGTATTTCTCATGATGTATTCTGCATATAAGTTAAATAAGCAGAGTGACAATATACAGCCTTGACGTACTCCTTTTCCTATTTGGAACCAGTCTGATGTTCCATGTTCAGTTCCATCTTGCTTCCTGACCTGCATACAGGTTTCCCAAGAGGCAGGTCAGGTGGTCTGGTATTCTCATCTCCTTCAGAATTTTCCATGCTTTATTGTGATCCACACAGTCAAAGGCTTTGGCATAGTCAATAAAGCAGAAATAGATGTTGTTTTCTGAAACTCTCTTGCTTCTTTGATGATCCAGCAGATGTTGGCATTTTGATTTCTGACAGAATGTGATAGACTAGAGAAGGTAATGGCAAACCACTTCAGTATTCTTGCCTTGAGAGCCCCATGAGCAGCATAAAAAGGCAAAAAGTGAACTCCCCAGGTCAGTAGGTGCTCAATAGGCTACTGGAGATGAGTGGAGGAATCACTGCAGAAAGAATGAAGTGATGAAGCCAAAGCACAAACAACACCCTGTTGTGGTTGTGACTGGTGATAGAAGCAAGGTCCTATGCGGTAAAGAGCAATATTGCATAGAAACCTGGAATTTTAGGTCCACAGATCAAGGCAATTTGGAAGTGGTAAAATAGGAGATGGCAACAATGAACCTCAACATTCTAGGAATCAGAGAACTAAGATGGACTGGAATGCATGAATTTAACTCAGATGACCATTATATCTACTACTGTGGGCAGGAATCCCTTAGAAGAAATAGAGTAGCCATCACAGTCAACAAAAGAGTCTGAAATGCAGTACTTGGATACAATCTCAAAAATAACAGAATGACCTCTCTTCTTTTCCAAGGCCAACCACCCAATACCATGGTAATCCAAGTCTAAGCCCCAAGCAGTAACACGAAGAAGCTGAAGTTGAATGGTTCTATGAAGACCTACAGGACCTTCTAGAACTAATACCCCCAAAAGATGTCCTTTTCATTATAGGGTGCTGGAATGCAAATGTAGGAAGTCAAGAAACACCTGGAGTAATAGGCAAATTTGGCCTTAGAGTGCACAGTGAAGCAGGGCAATGGCTAATAGAGTTCTGCCAAGAGAATGCACTGGTCATAGCAAACACCCTCTTCCAACAACAATACAAGAGAAGACTCTACGCCTGGACATCACCAGATGATCAACACTGATATCAGATTGATTATATTCTTTGTAGCCAAAGATGAAGAAGCTCTATACAGTCAACAAAAACAAGACCAGGAGCTGACTGTGGCTCAGATCATGAACTTCTTATTGCCAAATTCAGTCTAAAATTGAAGAAAGTCGGGAAAACCACTAGACCATTCAGGTATGACCTAAATCAAATCTCTTATGATTATACAGTGGAAGTGAGAAATAGATTTAAGGGACTAGAAGTGATAGAGTGCCTGATGAACTATGGATGGAGGTTCGTGACATTGTACAAGAGACAGGAATCAAGATCATCCCCAAGAAAAAGAAATGCAAAAGAGCAAAATGGCTGTCTGAGGGGGCGTTACAAATAGCTGTGAAAAGAAGAGAAGCCAAAAGCAAAGGCGAAAAGGAAAGATATTCCCATTTGTATGCAGAGCCTCAAAGAAGAGCAAGGAGAGATAAGAGTGTCTTCATCAGTGATCAATGTAAAGAAATAGAAGAAAATAATAGACTGGGAAAGATTAGAGATCTCTTCAAGAAAATTAGAGCTACCAAGGGAATATTTCATACAAAGATGGGCTCAATAAAGGACAGAAATCGTATGGACTTAACAGAAGCAGAAGATATTAAGAAGAGGTGGCAAGAATACACAGAAGAACTGTACAAAAAAGATATTCCTATCCCAGATAATCACCATCATGTTATCACTCACACTCACTTAGAGCCAGACATCCTGGAATGTGAAGTCAAATGGGCCTTACAAAGCATCACCAAGAACAAAGCTAGTGGAGGTGATGGAATTCCAGTTGAGCTATTTCAAATCCTGAAAGATGATGCTGTGAAACTGCTGCACTCAATATGCCAGCAAATTTGGAATACTCAGCAGTGGCCACAGGACTGGAAAATGTCAATTTTCATTCCAATCCCAAAGAAAGGCAATGCCAAAGAATGCTCAAACTACTGCATGATTGCACTCATCTCACACACTAGCAAAGTTTCTCTTTAATAGTTTGATAAAATGACATATGCAATAAGGTTTATAATACTAATACAGTGTGACATGAAAGCAAAAATGAAACCACTAATACAATGAATAAACTAATATAGACCTCAACAAGTTAATAACAATGGTTTCCACATTTAAAATACTGACAGATCATGAAAAGTTTTAGAAAAACTTTAGAAAAACATACAACTATGCTAAAATTTATCAGTTTTAAATAGCCATGTTGTGGTAAATCCAAAAATAATTTGACTATGAAAAATGAAGTATATTTTTTTCTAGTACTAATTAGTATATTATGGTACAAAACTCACAGATGCATTTGTTACACGTTGAGTTTCTGAAGAAGGATGCTGTAAAATTGCATGACTTAAAAAAAAATCCATTTGATATATACTGAAATCCTACTCTATCAAACCCTTAATGAACTGCTAGCAACACAATGATAGACAAAAGAATATTTCATGAGCTTTTTTTTGTCAGTTTAGATATCATAACAATCAGTTTTATTATTTTATAGAGAAACAAACCAAAATTCAGCAAGATTAGTGCCCTAGACAAGCTCACAGAGCATACAAAGTTTGCATCAAGAATAGGAAAACCACAAAAAAATTATGACAGTGTGAGGAGAAGTATTACCTAACTGGTCTATAGGACCCTTGCTGGGATCCTAATCTGAGTCAAGACCCCTTTTCTCAGCCTGGGAGTTTCTTTTTCCTTTCAGAAGGTCACGGAATGAATAGAATGAATGCTGAGATTGGAACAGCACTAGCTTTATTCAATGACCAAAGAATAGAGAAGAGGAATCTAGTTCACAAATGAAATCAACTTCTCAACCCAAACTAGGTGAAGACATCAAATATATGGTAGGGCTGTATTTGGAAAGAGTAGGAGGAATATTCACGAATTGTGTTAGTACAGCAGTGTGGTTTGGGCCTGAAACTGATGCAGGTCTCCTTATTAGTCTTTTTATGGACTTTACCAGTTGTTGCCATGGCAATCATCAACTGTTACAGTGCTGGTGGGTGTCATTTAGCATGCTAATGAATTACAATGAGCTCAAGGTCTCCTACATTCAAATATTTGTTCATCTTTGGGATACTTGACTTCAACCAATTTTTAAAAAAAATAAAATAAAAATATTTATTCAATTTACTTGGCTGAACCAGATCTCAAAAGCAGCTAGAGGGATCTTCTATCTTCCCTGCAGTATGCAGGATCTTTTGGTCATAGCATGTACCTCTTGACTGTGTTAGGTGAGATCTAGTTCCCTGACCAGGGATGTGAATCTGAGCCACCTTCACTGGGAGCATGAAGTCTTAGCCATGGAACCACAAGGGAAAACCTCAACCAGCTTTTGTTTTTATTCCTCTGCAAGCTTCCTCTTGAAACGTAAATGAGAGTAATTGGTTTCTATCAAGGAAGGGGCAGAGGAATGATTCTGGGGCAACAGTTTTAATAAAATGAAGGGTTTGCAGCAAGGAAAGGGTGCGATTAATGAAATGTAAAAAGAAAGGGCACTGTAAAAGGTCATCTGGAAATAGTTGTGGCCTTTAGTGGAGAGGCTTTGCTGATACAAAGTGAAATGAAAAAAAAAAAATCATAACAAAGACTTTTTGCTTTGGTAAGGCCACATGTTACACTGGAAGACCCGCAGGAGATCAAAGGGAGAGGTGAATGAGAGGTTAAGTTTAAAGCCTCAGTGTATAGCAGTATGAAGAATGGATTTGGATAGGCAAGGGAATAACATTCCATGTCTTCAACACTTTTTATCATCAACATCTCCTTCTTTACTTTGCTTAGGTGAAACATTGCATTCCCCAAATAGTTTTTAATCCCCTATTGTACAATCATATTCTTACTACCAACATGAAACCTAAAATATCAACTTTTCAGGGTTCTTTATATAAGGTAGTTGGAGGGAGGTTAGTAAAATGAAATAATATATTGGGATAAAGCATTTTGGATTAGTCTTCTTTTTTATGTTTAGTCATTAGGCTTCATATTATAATAATATCCACCTTCTTCCCTTTCCATATTCCCTTTAATTTCTGCTGGACGGGGTCTTTCACTTAGTGGAGAAACCCAAATCTTCATTCCACATCATCCAAGTTTTTCAAAGCTTTATCTTTATTGGGACTACTGGGCAGGAAGAAATAAAAAGTACCTCAGTGAGTCACTTTGGTTAGAAAAATAAAAATCTTCATTGTCTCTACAGTGAAGCAGTGAGCCAGTTTTATCTAGGTACAGTTAATACACAACCTTCTCATCTGTTGTAAGTTCAATGAATAAGGAACCCAAAATGACAGTCTTAGCTTCTAGGTTATCAAAATTGTGACTTACTTCTCTTGGAGAAGTATTCATTCTCTGGGCACAAGGAGCTCCTAGCTCACCAAGACTGTAGGGGGTTAAAAACAAATGTCTTCTACTCTATTGACAGTTTTAATAGTATAATAAGCTACTCTCTCCTCCTTTCTTTGGTTTCTCTATATTCTGTGTATGGACTAGATGTCAGCATAAAGAGACCTTTTATTTAAGAAATATATCATATCATGTGGGAAAAAACTTAGTTGCTTGGTTTCCTTAACTTAATTTTGTCTGGCCACTTTGTTAATGCCAGTTTTTCCTGAATAATGGATAATCCTTAAACCAGTGAATTTGTATGGGAATGAGACTATTTTCTTATGCAGTAGTCATGTTTGAATAAAGTTACCTCTTGAAAACACAGAAATGATGAAAACATTCCTATTTTAAAAGTATTCCGTAGCTTCTCATTTCCTCTAAACTAAAAGCTCAAAGCATTTAATATAAACTACAAATGTAAGATCTGGCTTTAGTTATTCTTTTTTGTTTTTATTCTCTACTAAGAATTTCTAGATCTTCAAATTAAAACTAGATTGTACTACATATCATTTACTTTCCCCAACTTTTGTCTGTATTTCTGAAGATACCTAATTTACCATTTCCATTTATCCAACTCTCATCATTAAAATTCAACTCAAAGACTAACTCTTCTAAATTTGCTAGGCCTGAAGGCAATTATATTTTTTCCCCTTCCCTGTCTTGTATTTGTCTGTCAAAATCTCCCTGAGGGCAGTCAATATAGATATACTGTACAGGCAGACCTCCATTTATTGCATTTCACTTTATTGTACTTCACGTGTATTTTATTTCTTATACATTGATGGTTTGTGGCAACCCTGCTTCTAGGAAGTCTATCTACACAGTGTTTTCAGAAGTATTTTCTCAGTCCATGTCTGTGTCACATTTTGGTAAGTCTCACAATATTTCAAACTCCTTCTTCCATTATTATATTTGCTATGATCCATAATCAGTGATCTTTGGTACTACTATTGTAATTATTTTGAAGTGCAACAAGCCATGCCCATATAAGACAGTGAACTTAGTTGATAAATGTTTCATGTCCTGACTGCTCCACCCACCAGTCATTCCTCAGTGTCATCAGCAGGGAAGTAAGACCCAACACCAGCAGAAAGATTATAACTCACTGAAGGCTCAGATAATGGTTAGCATTTTGTAGCAACAATACATTATTTAGCTGAGATATGTATGTTTTTTTAATACATAATGCTATTGCAACATAATAGAATATAGGATAGAAGACATAACTTGGGAAATCAAAAATCTTATGTGACTTGTTTTATTGCAGTGTTCACTCTATTACTGGACTGGAACTGAATGTTCATACCTCCAAGTTATGACACTACCTCTATGTAACTCAGTAGGTCCTTTCTAGTTTTAAGCTCCTTGAAGCCAGAGATCATATTATATAATTTTGTGAACCATGGTACCTAGCTTACAAAGTTTTCATTAGTTCTGTGTTGATGCAAATTAATGCAAGTTTTTATTTTAAAAAAGTAAGATCCAATCATAATAAAGATAAATAATACTTTATCATTAAATGTTACATTATGTGTTTCCTCTTTTCTTAAGGTATCTATGTAATAAACAGAGCACTTGAGTGGTCCTATTTGCATTCCTGATATTTTATAAAGCATATTTGATACTTACCTGTTATCAAATTTTGCAGAAGAGACTAATCCACCGAGAGTCAAAACATCTTCAAAGCCTCCTGTTGATTTAATTAACACTGAAAATATTTTTGAATAGCTTAGTAGGTATTTAGAGCTTATTTGCTGTCAATGATGATGAAATCAATAAACATTTCTTAAAATATGGATAAACCTACACTACAATAAGATAATAGCATCTTGCACTAAGAGTGTACGATCATTGCTATTTTCAGTGACTAAAGCATTTGTAACCATTTAGTTCTACAACAAATTTTGCTAAATATAAAAGTATGAGGGTATTAAAAATATTTTAAAACTCTAGATCACTGTGCAAAAACATTCACTTGTGTATATGTCTTTTCTTATTCTTTTATATTGCAAAATGTGTATCCAATAGTTATAGAAGGGAAAAAAGCTGAAAGTTTCATCTACAAAGACATTTTGAAAATTTTCAGTTATTTCCGTTAGATAATAATTTGTCAGGAAATTAACATAAAAGTGGCTGAATATTATAGTTTTTTGTTATTAACAGTACACAAGATTACAATGTTATATTAATTTAAATTTAACCAAAAGTTTAGTTTACTTAAGCCAAAACTTTGTTAGTTAATGATATAATGCTTTTGTATCTAATATTTATTCTATTTTGAACTTCAATAATCTTTGTAAACATTTTGGCATCAAATATAAAATTGATGGTGAGTATATTAAATTTTTGCTTTTGACTCAATTTCTGAAAACTTAAACATAATTACTAGAAAATGTAAATGTGCTACCACATTTGGCAATTTGTATATATATATATATATATATATGTATATACACATATAAATAATTTGCTTATTTATTTATTAATTCATAATGTTTTACTCAATATTTTGCTCATTCAGCAAATACTTAATATTAATACAAGCTATTTATAAGCATTGGAAGACTCTAGGAACACAATAATAAATAAAACAAATACAGACAAACATTCAATCATGATATTTAAATTTAATGAAGAAGCTAAGTAAATGATTGCAGAGAGATCAGAGGTACTAAGTGGAATGAATGGAGGGAGAGACAGAGAAAGTTATAGGTAAATATGTAATTTAAAGAATTAATAATTTGAAGAAAAGCTAAAGATAAGTTTAAGAGAGTATACAAGCAACACTTACTTGGGATTTGAGAGTCAGATTAGGTCTATTTGAAAAAAAAGTATAGGAAGTAATCAAGTGAAAAACAAGTCATTCTTTGGAATGGGAAGAATATTTTCTTTGATTCAATGACTACATTTTATATAAGGAGGGGAGTTCACAGTAAGTAGAACTGGTACATGCAGTAGAAAGAGGCAGTAACTGAGACAAGATTGGTGACTTAAGCATGAATGGGAAATGACACAGAAGCAGGGAACAAATATGTAGGCTTGTGAATTAGCCTAATTACTACAAGGAATTACTGAATTGTTTGAGTTATAGAAAGGTTGGAGTTTTGTGGTTATTGAAAAAGCTTTCTATTATAAATTGGAAGTGGGTTAAAACCTAAGGAACAAGACAGGAAAGACATGTTAGAGATCTAAAGTGTTCTTTGAAGCAAGATGATGGTAGTTGCACTAGAATGATGGCAGATGTTATGGAGCACAAGGAATATTAGTATTTTAGCTGTTAAATATCTACAAAACGGTGCTATTTAAAACACTAAAGTAAGGAGGAAATGGACAGATAACATTATGTCAAAAGTAATCCTTAATTTTTAGGAAGTCAACCTGTTAGATGAGATAAAACTTATTGAAATGGAGAACACAGGGAGACTAAATTGCTTCACCAAATTGGTGAAAGCCTGGGTGCAGAGTGGGAATGGGTAAGTGATAGGATATTTTAGGGAGAGAACCAATTAGCCAAAATGGAGTGGTCAGGCTCTCTCATCCAACGTTTTGTAAATAATGACTCTGTAACGTCTGAGACCATTTAAAGCCCTGCACATGTGCCTCTTGAGGTAAATATAACAGCTGAGATCATTTATATCACTGGGCAGGTGAGTCACGAGGTACTCACTTGCTCACCGGCTACTTTGTCTATGCACATATGTAGGCTCCACCTAAAAAGTGGCGGCATTACTGCTGCATTACAGCTGTGCTCTTTGGCTCAGTGATGAGAGGAGAGCATATAGTATGTGTGCTGGGCCAGCCAAGAGAGAATAAGCATGTCTGCAGTTCCTATGGCTTCTCCAGTCTTCTCCCAGCCTTTAGCTCATGCCGTGCCTACCCTGGGTTCAGTGAACAGTGAGAACAGAAAGACAGTTGGCATCATGAACAAGATCAGCAGCACAGATAAAAAGAGATCAGGCTGTCAGTTCTGAGCAAATGAATTTGAAAGTGGCTAAGAAATAATTGTACAACTGGAGTCATTAACAATATACTTGAATATGTGGATCTGGGTTTTTATAGATTAAAACTACCACACAATTGCACTCATCTCACGCGCTAGTAAAATAATGCTTAAAATTTTCCAAGCCAGCCTCCAGCAATACATGAACTGTGAACTTCCAGATGTTCAAGCTGGTTTTATAAAAGGCAGAGGAACCAGAGATCAAATTGCCAACATCCGTTGGATCATCAAAAAAGCAAGAGAGTTCCAGAAAAACATCTGTTTCTGCTTTATTGACTATGCCAAAGCCTTTGACTGTGTGGATCACAATAAACGGTGGAAAATTCTTAAAGAGATGGGCATACCAGACCACCTGACCTGCCTCTTGAGAAACCTATATGCAGATCAGGAAGCAAAGATTAGAACTGGACATGGAAAAACAGACTGGTTCCAAATAGGAAAAGGAGTACATCAAGGCTGTATATTATCACCCTGCTTATTTAACTTGTATGCAGATTACATCATGAGAAACGCTGGGCTGGAAGAAGCACAAGCTGGAATCAAGATTGACAGGAGAAATATCAATAACCTCAGATATGCAGATGACATCACTTTTATGGTAAAACCTGAGGAACTCAAGAGCCTCTTGATGAAAGTGAAAGAGCAAAGTGTAAATGTTGGTTTAAGGCTCAATATTCAGAAAAGTAAGATCATGGCATCTGGTCCCATCACTTCATGGCAAATAGATGGGGAAACAGTAACTAACTTTAATTTTGAGGGGTTTCAAAATCACTCTAGATGGTGATTGCAGCCATGAAATTAAAAGACACTTACTCCTTGAAAGAAAAGTTATGACCAACCTAGACAGTATATTAAAAAGCAGAGACATTACTTTGCCAATAAAGGTCTGTCTAGTCAAGGCTATGGTTTTACCAGTAGTTATGTATGGATGTGAGAGTTGGACTCTAAAGAAAGCTGAGTGTTGAAGAATTGTTGCTTTTGAATTGTGGTGTTGGAGAAGATTCTTGAGAATCCCTTGGACTGCAAGGAAATCCAACCAGTCCATCCTAAAGGACATTAGTCTTGGGTGTTCATTGGAAGGACTGATGTTGAAGCTGAAACTCCAGTTCTTTGGCTGCCTGATACAAATTGCTGACTCGTTTGAAAAGACTCTGATGCTGGAAAAGATTGAGGACTTTAGGGCACCTTACACGTGCTCATGACAAGATGGCGCTTGGTGGAAATCAAGAGGGCGGGACTGAGGCTATTTACAAAAAGAATGCAATTGCTCATGGCTAACTTCCTCTTGGCAATGCTGGGAAGTGATTAGTATACATTGGTGTGCCACCACCTGGATACGTGACCCTTACAGTGATTGGCCAAGCTCCTGGAAAGCCCCGTTTGAAACCCCCATGCCGTTTGTCTTCCCGGCTGTTTGCCTATATAAGCTCGCCCTCCAGCTCAATAAAACAGAACTGCTTTGACAGAACCCCCAGCGTGTCTGAGTGTCTCTTTCCAGGCGAGGAAGGCTGTAGGGTGGGCGGTCCACTCACTCCCTCCTCAGGGTTGATCTTCCCGAGGCTCCCATCCTCGGGAGATAACTTTGGAGGGTCCTTCTGTCTGAGACCAAGGGCTCACCCAGTTTTCTGACTCCCACCCTGGAGCGCTACAGGGCGGGTTAGAGAGCCAGAGAGAAAAGGAAAATAGAGAGACCCACAGAAGACAGGAGGAAAAGGGGATGACAGAGGATGAGATGGTTGGATGGCATCACTGACTCAATGGACATGAGTTTGGATAGGCTCTGGGAGTTGGTGTTGGACAGGGAGGCCTGGCAGCTGCAGCTCATGGGGTCAAAAAGAGTTGGACATGGCTGAGTGACTAAACTGAACTGAATTGATAAGAGATAATATCAGATTTTTTAAAAAGTTGTACATAAAATAATTCACTTAAAGACACCTTGTGGCTCAGACCATAAAGTATCCGCCACAATGTGGGAGATCTAGGTTTGATCCCTGGCTTGGGAAGATCCCCTGGAGAAGGGCATGGCAACCCACTTCAGTATTCTTTCCTGGAGAGTCCCCATGGACAGAGGAGCCTGGTGGGCTACAGTCCATGAAAACACAAAGAGTCATACATGATTGAGTGACTAAACACAGCCTAGACATACGGTTGACATGGAGAAAACTATAGACTCTAAGACAGACTTGAGGAATTCCAATATTAATATATCAAGTTAAACAGCCATGAAAGAAAACTAAAAAAACTATTAATCTGATGGGAATTGAGAAAACAGAATATCACAAAGGACATGTTTGTTCAATTGTGTTGAATTTTCCTAAAATGTCTGATTAGATAAAAAGGCAAAGAAATAATTTTAAAATTAACATTACTGATTATTTTGTTTACATTCCAGGTAAAGACATAAATAATTTGCCTCCATATATCATGCCTAGAATTAAAAATAGGAGGATTTGAAACATTCATGAGTTATATTGCATTAATAGATTTTAAGATAAAACCCTTAGAGAAGAATAAAATTGCATATGTATTTTCCTTATGAAGTGAAATTGATCTATAACATTAATTAAATTTAGAAATTGTTTATATTTAATCAGTCTTTACAGAATATTGCAACATTATTTGAATTTATGAAAAGAAAATAATACATAGGGTTGTTATCAATTCTATTAAACTTGTAGGTTATAAAAGTCAATTAGTTTTTGATGATACTATTTAGAAGTAGCAAGGTTTAAAGTTAATATTTGCATTAAATGATTTATAGTAGGTAAACTGCTAAAATTCTTATGTGTATAAGAATTAGAGTTAAATTTATTAAGGATTAAATCTCAAATGATATTTAGAACAAAGGGAAATATTTTCTCCATAACCATTCTATATTTTGCTTCAAATGCATTTGTTTAGTAGCAATTACTTGAATCAAAGCAAAATTAATCTCTTTCATCTGTAGTTAAAAAACACCCATGCAACTTTCACAGAATTCAGATACAGAGACCTAAAATTCTATTTTCTACCTACTCCTTATTGCAAGATTCCCCAGAAGAGCATCAGTCTTACAAAAGCAGCTGCTAATATTTAGCGATAATCCTCTGTACTGTATTAGTTTTGTCTTTTGGGATAGGAAATTGATTATCTGACCTTAACATAGTGAAGACTTTGCAGGTGTGTAGCCTTCTATCTCAGATAGTTAATTAGTTATGTAAACAGTGAAAAATAATTAAAAGTACAATACTGTTTTAGTTTGATCAGGAAAACACCAAGAAATGAAAACATAAGCTTTATTTATTTTTATTTTCCATAACAAGTTATGGATTAAAATGCTACTGCCTTAAATAATGCACTTTATAATGACTTTTGATATTTTATAAGCCTATTTATAAGCTTTTCAGCAAAGAGACCTGATGGGGAAAGAACTGACACTAAATAGAGTTACAAATCATGATGCTCATGTGGTTCACCATCCTGAACAACAAAAACTCTTGTGCATATGTGATTTTAGTTATTTGCAAGACAGAATTTATAATTTTAAAACACAGTAAATATCCAATGATAATTGACAAATTATTTTCTTTCTTATTCTTACCTTAATTTCTCAGTGTCTCATTAAGTCTTATGTTATAGTATAACACAGACTCTACTGAGAAGTCTATTGAGAAAAAAAATATATATATAGGTGTTTTCTTCTAAGTACCCAATTCTACCAATCTGGAAAACGACTGATTTTTTTCTTATGTTTATATAAGTATACATATATTATATATACTTACTTATATATAGCATATATTATCCTGGAGGAGGCCAAGGCAAACTATCTAATATTCTTGCCTGGAGAATCCCATGGACAGAGGAAATGGATAGGCTACAGTCCATAGAGTAGCAAAGAGTCACACACAGCTGAAGCGATTTAGCATGCTCATGATATATATTATATATGTATGTAACAGAACAGTCTTGCAAAATAGATATCAAGCCCATTTTCTGCATACAGCTTGAGAATTCACACTCATACTACTGTCTCCATGAAGTTATCATTTTTCCATTTGCATTTTTCTTTGATCCAGGAAAATAACTTAAAATCATTATTCACATTGATAGAGCTGGGTATTTAGCAGAAAGAAATACTTATTTTTTTCTCAATAATTGGGCATCCCTGGTGGCTTAGACAGTAAAGAATCTGATTGCAGTGCAGGAGGCTCAGGAAAATCCCCTAGATAAGGGGATGGCTACACACTCCAATATTCTTGCTTGGAGAATTCCATAGACAAAGGAGCCTGGCAGGCTACAGTCCATGGGGTCTCAAAGAGTCAAACACGACTGAGCAACACATTCACTTTCATTACATATTTATTTATATAGAGATATATTTATATTGAATATATATATATATATATATATATATGTATGTACAGTTAGTCTATGAGCAACAAAGGCATGAACTGCACCAGTCCACTTACATGCAGATTTTTTTAAAATAAATATTGCAGTCCTACACAATCAGTGATTTGTTCTGAGGTTACAGAACTATAGATATGAAGGGTTAACCTGTAAGCTATACACCTTGGTAGCTAGGGAGTCAGTGCCTCTAACCCTAGTGTTGTTTAAGGATCAACCGTTTAATTAAACATTATGTACTAAATATATTCAATATAAATACATTAAATATATAAATAAGTATATTAAAATAAATATACAATATTAAAATATATGTAATGAAAAAATATATTTACTCAGACTGATACAATGCTGGTAGGTTTCAATTTTTTCTTTTGAAAATGTGACTTTTTTCCTCCAAGTGTTTTCCTTTAAAAATGCAAATTTCCAAAGAACAAATTAGCCCAGATAGTGTGTTCAGGCTCTCTCACCCCACATTTTGTAAATAGTGGTGATGTAACAACTGAGATCACTTGTAGCACTATGCATGCACTTCATGAGGTACTTGCTTGGTTATGAGCTACTTTGTGCTGTAGGGAAATGTCAGCTTCACCTAGAAAGCAGTGGCGTACTACTGCTGCATCATGGCTGTGTCTGTTGAGCCACCCACGAGAGAAGAGAATATAGCATGGCTATTGCTTTGCCTGCTGCACCAGCCAAGAGAGAGCCTGTGTTATGGCTGCTGTGCCGGCCAGGGGAGAATAGTGTCTGCACTTCCTATGGCTCCTCAAGTCTCCTTCCAGCCTCTTCACTTGTGCCTTGCCTACCCTCTGTTTAACAAACAATATGCACAGTGAGATACAGCAAGACAACTGACGCAGTGAATAGGATCAACGATACACCAAACATCCTAGGTTGTTTTCTTTATCTTCACTTCTTATCTAACGTGGGCCAGAGGCTCTACTTTAACCTCCATCATTTAGCCATTATAAGCAGATGCTCTAGGCTCAACAATACAAATTATGTCTGGGTGATTGCCAATGCCCTTGATTTAGTAATTGCTTTATTTTAGGTATCTGTAGATTCCTCTTACTTTCTAATTTCTAAAGATAGCCACTAAAACCAAGTTTGGCTCATTTTGGAGAAATAGTTCTAGTCATCTTAGGGCTACATTATCTATAGCTAATGTTTCTATAAACATTTTCAAGTCTTTTGGATCAACCCTAGAGTGTATGTCGTCATGGACTTAGGGGAAAAAAAGTTACTAGGGTTGATTCCAGATAAAAAGTACAATCCAAGAACCCAAAGCATTGATTACAATTGTTGGGGCTCTGAAAGTTGCACCAACACCTACTAAGAGGCTTAAGTTGACAGCACCTCAACATGGGCTCCCAGATGACTGGTAGGTGCTGGGGCTCCCAATTCAATGGAATAATTGAATCTAGTTCTTGTTTTTGAGGACAGTTATCCCAACATGACTGACTTGATCACACTGACAGCCAAATGCCATTCTTAGAAAGATTCAAGAAGATGGGACTGAAAAAGACATCCTAATTTGTTGACATGCATATTGTGTGGAAGTTGCAGGATCTGGGGCCATTTCTTTCCTTTTTGTTTTTGATAGACTGTTTCCAGAGTTAAGGAAAATAGAGCTTAGACTATGGCAGTTTTGACTCAACTGCCTGAACATTACAAATATGCTCACATAGTCCCAAAAAACTTTTTTGGCAAGCAGGCCTCTATATTTTGTTGGACATTTTTACCTACTTCTGCTGGTAGAAGTTTGATAACAATGTACTTAGGACTGATGCAACTGAAGCTTCTGACCTGCCAACTAACAGGACACCATCTTTGCATGATATCTTAGAATATCAGATATGGAGTCACTTATACTCAATCTGGACCAACCCACTTAGGGGAAAATTCCAAGGGAGTTTGTCTCACTGAAACTTCTCTACATGAAGCTCTTCATTATCAAGACAAGATACACTGGTACTCATGATATAATGAAGGTCAAGCATGTAACTCATTAATTTCTATTATGTACTCATATGTGGAAGAAACAATAATGTATTGGTTTGACCTAAAGGGTCTCATAACCAGACCATGTTCACGTTTCTTCCCTACCATAAAATTTGCCCAAACCCAGTACAATGAATTTGGTCACCCCTCATCCTTATTATGAGACAGATACTGTAACTTTGGTGCCCACAAGACAAAGTTTTATTTCCCCTGCTTCCTAAAGTGACTCAGAATACACAGACAGGTGTTTATGGTCTTAAGTCCTTATTGTGGACAATATGTCTTTGAGCTGCCTCTAGTCATCTTTCTCCTTGAAGTAGATTAGATCAGAATAGAGGTAAGAAGGGATCAGGAGTGCAGAGAAGGGTGGTTTCTTACTGGTAAACAAGGCTTTTGACTTACAGTGGCATCCCTTCCAAAACTCTATTAACAAATCCTGGCCAAAAAAGAATTTATGGGTTGAGTTCTGATATCACAAAGTGTGACAATATGATGAATTTGAAGGAAATAAAAAATAAATCAATAACTGGCATGGTCCATCCTTTTGCTACTCACCTTTTATGTATACAATTCTTCAAACCTAGCAAGATGTAGCTACTCCTCTTTCAATAATAGTTTCACTTTCTTTCCAAAATAGGGAGTCAAAGAGTCTTAATAGTAATTTTACCAATCTCCAGTTAATTAGTCAATTTCTGTCAAAGTATTACTGAACAAAACAAACCAAATATCTAGTAGCACTTTAACAGAAATTTAGTAGTAATTAAAAGACTAAATAGTGAAGATAACTTCTAACAAATTGTAATAAAATAAAACTGGACATGGAACAACAGAGTGGTTCCAAATAGGAAAAGGAGTACATCAAGGCTATATATTGTCACTCTGTTTATTTAACTCATTTTCAGAGTACATCATGAGAAACTCTGGGCTGGAAGAAGCACAAGCTGGAATCAAGATTGCCGGGAGAAATATCAATAACCTCAGATATGCAGATGACACCACCCTTATGGCAGAAAGTGAAGAGGAACTAGCCTTTTGATGAAAGTGAAAGAGGAAAGTGAAAAATTGGCTTAAAGCTCAAGATTCAGAAAACTAAGATCATGGCATCTAGTCCCATCACTACATGGCAAAGAGATGGGGAAACAGTATCAGACTTTATTTGGGGGGGGGCTCCAAAATTACTGCAGGTGGTTGTTGCAGCCAAGAAATTAAAGGAAACTTACTCCATGGAAGGAAAGTTATGACCTACCTATGTAGCATATTTAAAAGCAGAGACATTACTTTGCCAACAAAGGTCTGTCTAGTCAAGGCTGTGGTTTTTCCAGTAGTCATGTATGGATGTGACAATTGGATGGGAAAGAAAGCTGAGTGCCAAAGAATTGATGCTTTTGAGCTGTGGTGTTGGAGAAGATTCTTGAGAGTCCCTTGGACTGCAAGAAGATCCAACCAGTCCATTCTAAAGGAGACCAGTCTTGAATGTTCATTTAAAGGACTGATGCTGAAGCTGAAACTCCAATACTTTGGCCACCTGATGAGAAGAGTTGACTCACTGGAAAAGTCCCTAATGCTAGGAAGGATTGGGGGCAGGAGGAGAAGGGGATGACAGAGGATGAGATGGTTGGATGGCATCACCAACTCAATGGACATGGGTTTGGGTAGAGTCCAGGAGTTGGTGATGGACAGGGAGGCTTGGCATGCTGCAATTCATGGGATTGCAAAGAGTGAGACATGACTGAGCAACTGAACTGAACTGTACTGAATAAACCAAAGTTGGGAAGAATCACAAAGAAGAAAAAAATTTGATATCTGTACACAGATACTGCTAACAAGCAAAGAATAAATACTCAAAGTACTAAAGTCATCATTATGAAGTCATAGTTGGTGGCCATGGCTTCCTTTTCCTATCATCCATTCCACATTTCCTTAGACCTTAGCAAAATCTTCAGATGGCTTGAGTTTCTTATCATGTAGAATTATATAAATATCTTTTGAATAATCTGGCTTCAAAATTCTGCCTTTTTTGATGATGTAGTTTCCTATTAGTCTTAACCATTTGAAAATAGAAGGGCTAAAATGTGCCCTCAAAGAATTTCCTGGCCTTGGACATATTTTTTCTCATCTTCATTGTATGTGTATATGTTAAATGTCTTCAGTCATGTCCAACTCTTTGCGACCCTATGGACCATAGCCCAGGCAAGAATACTGGAGTGAGTTGCTATGCCTTCCTCCAGGGGATTTTCCCGACCCAGGGATCGAGGCAACTTCTCTTTTGTCTCCTGTATTGGTAGATGGATTCTTTTCTACTAGCACCACATGATAAGCTCCTTCATTGTATAGCACAATCCAATTTCTCTGAGTAAGCAGTACCTCTTTCCAACCAATAGAGTAAGCTCTTTTTTGACATGTTGACTTAGTGGCTTATGGGTTCCAAAACAACTAAGTGTTGGTCTCATCTTCCAATTCAATGGATCCAATGTTATGTACATTAGTGGGAGCATTACTCAAGTGAGAATTAAAATCTCCAAACTATCAGAGATAAGAACAGTTGGTACAGGAAGCAAATCTTTTGTGAGTGTGATATTAGGAATAATAGAAGAGTCATACACACTTCTACCTCTTGATTCCCAGAAGCATGTCAAATGTGAAGCTACTCTTTATAGACTAAAGGAGAGTGATGAAGAAAGAAGACTGTTGCTCAAGGATTAAGATTCAAAATCTCTTGGAGGAGGGTTTGATAAACACAAAAGCAAAATGAAACAACAACAACAAAAATAAAACCTTACTGGTGTCAATGCAAATTACCTTAGAGTTCAGACTGTTCCATGCAAGTTACCCAGGGTTGCCACGAGGTATGCTGTAGGGCACATAATACTTATAGAAGCTGTCACTGGGTTGGGAAGAGTTGATGCAAGTTATAGCCAGAATGCTGTGGAAGTGCTTGCTTGGTTGAACAACAGGTAACTTAGGACACATAGCCAGAGAGGGTCTATGGCAGTCTTTGACAAGTAGGGAAGTGTTTATCTGAGTGGTGGTAGCAACGTATTCATAGAAATAGACCACTGACCAAGAGAATGTGTCTTGAGATGATCTCTACATAGGCTCTTAGGGGCAGGGAGACAAGGACCTGATAGCTTGAGTGAAAACAACCTTATATAAAAGCATCCTCTGAACTAGGAGTCTATGAGGTCTATTAATACTGGGGGGAAATAAATAATTGAAAATAAATCTCCTGCCAACCTAGAAAATCTCTCCAAAAAAAAGTAGAAGAGAAATAAAAAAAGTTTTTATTACTGAAAGAACATTAAACTAGAATGTGGTGTGCATTACAGGCAATCCCTAAAGAGTTTCAAAGATACCAAAGAATCTTACCTTTTTAATGTAGCCAAGTGATACGTTGTATACATATGTTGTTTTCCCCAAATAAACAATAATTAATCTTTGAGTGAGAGGACTCAATAGCACCAACTGTTACATCATATAGTTCATGCTAAATCATTTGGTGATTGGTTTGCTAAATGCTTAAAAAAAAAAAAAAAGAATATAATTTTTGGGAGAAAGGTTAGGTTTCCTATTTGGAGCCAGGAGACAACCAAAACTGCCATCTGCCTGGAAATTAGGTTATATAGCTGATATCTTGCTTGATGATTACATTTCAAAGAGATGACTCCTAGGCCTTGACTAGGTTGCCAGTTTCCTGGGTTAGTCATTTACTGTTTTAAAAGATAAAATGTATACATTTCAAAGAAACAAACAGAAATACACGTTTTCTAAAGTAAATGCTCTAAGAAAAGGCATTTATATATATATATATATATATATATATATATATATATATATATTGTATTTATTTACTTATTTTGATGTGCTGCGTGTTTGTTACTGCATGGGCTTTGCTATAGTCAAGGCAAGCAGGAGCTACTCTCTAGTTGTGGTGTGTGGGCTTCTCACAGTGGTGGCTTCTCTTGTTGCTGAGCGTGGGCCTCGAGGTGCACGGGCTTCAGTAGCTGTGGCACATGGGTTTAGCGGTTGCGGCTCCCCATCTCTAGAGCACAGGCTCAATAGTTATGATGCATTGGCTTAGTTGCTCCACAGCATGTGAGAACTTCCCAGACCAGAGATTGAACCCATGACTCCTGCATTGGCAGGCAGATCCTCTACCCCTGAGCCATGGGGGAACCGAAGCTTTTTATTTTTGATCTGTATTTTCTCTTACAGTGTGATCATCAAGGGACCTCAACAACCATGCTCCGTGAAGGAAAAAAATGAAAAACTGGTAGCAAGACCAGAAATGGAAAAAGAAGTGATATGCTACCTCTGTCTCCTTACAATATTACTCTAATGCTTTCTCTTGACAAAGCTGAATATTTTTGCTAGGTATAAAGAAGTTTTCAGAGGATATTGCTTGAATATTACAAACAGAACAAAGAAGTGTAGGTTAGAAGTTGAGAGGCAATAAATTGATACCACATGCACATACTGTACACAATTGTCTCTACCTTTTATTTTTTAAATAATAAATCCCAAATACTACATCATAAAAGTATATACACATATACGTTATTACTCTTCACAGCTGCAAAGCCTCTATTGTGGGGTGGTGATATAGTGTATTCAATCTATTGATGCATAATAACTTGTATCCAAGATGCACTGTTTAAAATTGCAAATACTACTGAACCAGATATGCTTAGGCATATATACTTAGGTTTATTTTTTTTAATTTTTAATTTAATTTTTAGAAATAGCTGATTTTGACTGCAAATGTCTACTATAGCATCCTAATTGTGAACTCATCAATATCAAATCAAACTCAAGTGAACTTATATTTGCTCACTTAGTTTCTAAACTGACATGGGTAAAATCTATTTTTACTTTTGTTTGGAAGGAATGTACACTACATGTAGGAGTAAGTAGTGTGAGTTAGGTAAGAGACTTGTTTATGAGCACAAAAATAAACACACAGAAAAAACAGGAAACATAGTTTAGTAATAATCGATACAAGCTGTCAGATTTTTTCTCCATCAGTTTTTATGTGAAGATGAATATCAGGTAATATCTCTGAAAGTATTATATCTTCCCCAATTTTATTCACCTCAGTCTCAGCAGAAAAATTAAAATTAAAATACATAAAGCAGGAAATTAATACTACTTATATTTAGAAATAAATATATTTTAAATACAACTATGTGGTTTCGGGTCATCACCCTTTCAATCAAAATTTTAATTTTAGTTGGACTTAAGTGCAAATTTTTACAGTGAATTTCAGAAACATCAACTACATATACACAGAAAGGAAAATTTTACATAATTTCTTCGTGTGAAGAAAGCCTGTGCTTTATTTAAAACATCATCAGTGCAATTCAGTGGCCTTTTAAAAAAGCAAATGTAACCTTAGGCTTAAGTTATACAAGAATATCTTAGCTGGTGACCGAGTAGTAAAGAATCCATTTGCAATACAGGAAATGCTAGTTTGATCCCTGGGTTGGGAAAATCCCATGGAGAAGAAAATGACAAACTGCTCTAGTATTCTTGCCTGGAAATCCTCTTGGACAAAGGAGTCTGGTGGACTGGCTCAAGAGGTTGCAAAGGGTAGGATATGACTGAGCAACTAAACAACAGCAACAAAAGAAGAAAGTAGCCTCCTTGTATAACCAGATGGTATAATTCTCCATGTAAAAGATTTATTACAATGTTAATTTGAGATTATTTAGAAAACTAAGATCATAGCATCTGGTCCCATCACTTCATGGCAAATAGATGGGAAAACTGTGGAAACAGTGAGAGATTTTATTTTGGGGGCTGCAAAATCAATGCAGATGTTGATTGCAGCCAAGAAATTAAAAGATGTTTACTCCTTGGAAGGAAAGTTATGACCAACCTAGACAGTGTATTGAAAAGCAGAGACATCACTTTGCCAACAAAGGTCCAGCTAGTCAAGGCTATGGTTTTTCAAGTAGTCATGTATGGATGTGAGAGTTGGACTATAAAGAAAGCTGAGTGGTGAAGAATTGTTGATTTTGAATTGTGGTGTTGGAGAAGATTCTTGAGAATCCCTTGGACTGCAAGGAATCCAACCAGTCCATCCTAAAGGACATCAGTCTTGGGTGTTCATTGGAAGGACTGATATTCAAGCTGAAACTCCAATTCTTTGGCCACCTGCAAAGACCGTGATGCTGGGAAAGATTGAGGGCAGGGGGAGAATTGGACGACAAAGGATGAGATGGTTGGATGGCATCACTGATTCAATGGACATGAGTTTGGGTAGGTTCCGGAAGTTGGTGAATGAATTAATAAAGATTTGCATTTGAAACATGACAATTGAGAGGTTTACTATTGTCTCAAATGATACTAGAGGGAAAAAAAATGAGTTCTGCTTGACATAAACTTTTTCTAATATATAAAGCAATATTAAATTGGGATAATCTAAGTGATCGAGTGTGTTTAAATGTAAGTGGATTAGCCATCTCATTTCTTAAGTTTTTTTTTCTTTTAGTCAACCTGTAGGTGGTCATTTGCTTGAGCCAGAAGATTCAAGGATCTGCAAGATATAGTTCCTGCTCCCAAGTTTACATCAATCTATTCCTGTTGAAGAAATTTCAGTGGCTTTTGGTAAGAAGCCTTTTATTGTTTTGTTTTGCTTTGCTTTTTTTTTTTTTTAAAGAATACTCCTACCCCAACATGCAGCACACTGACACACACACACACAAACAGAACAATGATTCATAGTTGTTAATTTTTTAATACCTATCATATATTTCACCTGGACAGAAAAATTTAGATTGAATTTCAGTTGTAGTGTTTGTTTGATTTGAAAGAATTTTTGTTTCCCTTACATTTACCTTGTTCCTTTTAAGAATATGTCAACTTTCATATATATATCCCTCATGCTTAAACTTTAAACTAAATTCTAAATTCCTTTATCACTTTACAAATTCTGTCATGTGTGTTTGTTTTTCTATTTGTAGTTTATCTGGGGAGATACCAATACCATTTATGATCTTTACTTGCTCATATGAGACTCACTGCTGTTAAAATACCCTGACAAAAAACATTTCAAAATAAGCCAAAAATAATTTGCCCACGCTGTGGTCATCTTGTGTGAGACAAGAAATAAATGAAATAAAAGCTACCAGTAATGCCTAGAAAACTGAAGTGAAACATAAATTCAACCACGACTGGATAAATACATTCTTTCCCCCATGCTTCTACTACTTGAAAAGAAGATAGTAATGTGTGATGTAGAACTTCTAGATATCACAAAACAGACAGATTTTAATTCTAAATATAGTAAGAATTTATAAAATGGTTCATTTCTCTGGTATTCTGTCTTTATATAATTGAACAGTAGTGCATTAATGACATATTAAGTGATGATCCATTGAATGTGATATTCCTAAAAATTAAAAGAAACACGTCTGAAAAATTGAACTTTTTATTATATATAAATGTCAATATTAGAAGAATACTTTCACATTTTTCTTGTTTCTATCAAAATTACTATATTTTACTGCTGGATCATGGACATTATCTTTTAGAACAATATTTTTGCAAATTTTTGGTGGCTATAAGGGTAATTTTTCTTCACAAGTTTTGCTCTGTTTTCCAGGTTTCAAAATACCAAATCCAAGGGCCATGTTAATGCAGTACCTGCTGGAGTAGAAAGAAACTCAGCAAACATCAAACTGACTACACTTTGATTTGGAGTTTTCTTGAGGGACATGAAGAACAAAAAATCATTCATTTAAGCAAAATCTTTAGTTCCATTTGTAATATTATCTTATTTTATACAATCAAAAGATGTAGTTAAAATGATATCATCAATAAAGGTGTCATTTGGGAAGGTGATTATTAGTAATTAAAAATTGAGATGATCTATTTACTCTCATATCTAATTTCTTGTTTGGACATTTGCACTAGGGCAATAGTATTGGAAGCCTTGTTTCAACATGAGATTCATGCACTGATGACTATGTACCATAAAAACAATTCAGAGTAGTTCTGTAATAACTGCTTTATATTTAAATTTATGTTTTATATTCACTATGTGATTTTCTCTTGTGAAGTCCTTAGGAATTTGACTCAAGTTGTTCTTTGCCTAACGAGAAATAAGGCACACAAATGACTCTTTTTTTGGACTATTGCCTTATTATGTGAATCACAAATTTTTTAATTTGTAATCTCAATATCTAACATTTCAGTATACAATAGACTGAAAATAAATGGGTACTGTATGATTTTCTTGCTTTATGTTTAAACATTTCTTAGCCTGTGATTGATTTTGAAGTTAATTCAGCTTTTTTTTTTTAAACAACTGATGTAATGTGAACTAGGAAATATACTTTCAAAGTTTGTCAGGTATTATTAAACTATTTTAGCAGTTGCAATTTGTATGTATACATCTTAGTCTGTCTTAACCTCATAACTTTATTAAATTAGTATGACATGTTTAGACAAGAGACATGCCAAGGAAAAATTGCCTCAGATCTGACTGTTGGTTTATAATCTGATACAGTCAAGATTATAAAGTAGGTTTGTGTGGCTCAAATACTTTATTTGTTGCACTATATAATAAAAATTAAATAAATCGGGGGGTATTTATTATTAAAAGTTGGCTCTGTAATATTTTCATGACCCAGATAACCACAATGGTGTGATCACTCACCAAGAGCCAGACATCCTGGAATCTAAAGTCGTGTAGACCTTAAGAGCATCACTACAAACAAAGCTAGTGGAGGTGACAGATTTCCAGTTGAGCTATCTCAAATCCCAAAAGATGATGCTGTTGAAGTACTGCGTTCAATATGCCAGCAATTCTGGAAAACTCAGGAGTGGCCACAGGACTGGAAAAAGTCAGTTTTCATTACAATCCCAAACTTTTTAAACTATTGAACATTTGCACTCATCTCACATGCTAGCAAAGTCATGCTTGAAATTCTACAAGTCAGACTTCAAGAGTACATGAACCATGAAATTCCAGATGATCAGCCTGGATTTAGAAAAGGCAGAGGAACCAGAGATCAAATAACCAACATCTGTTGAATCATCGAAAAAACAAGAGAGTCCCAGAAAAACATCTACTTCTACTTTATTGATTGCGCCAAAGCCTTTGACTGTGTGGATCAAAAGAAACTGGAAAACTCTTCAAAAGATGCTAATATCAGACCACCTTATCTGCCTCCTGAGAAATCTATATTCAGATCAAGAAGTAACAGAACCCGACATGGAACAACAGACTGGTTCCAAATTGGGAAAGGAGTACTTCAAGGCTATATATTGTCACCCTGCTTATTTAACTTACTTGCAGAATTCATCATGCAAAATGCCGGGCTGGATGAAGTGCAAGCTGGAATCAAGATTGCCAGGAAAAACATCAATAACCTCAGATATGCAGATGACACCACCCTTATGGCAGAAAGTGAAGAAGAACTCAAGAGCCTCTTGACAAAAGTGAAAGAGGAGAGTGAAAAAGTTGGCTTAAAACTCAACACTCAGAAAACTAAGATCATGGCATCCATCCCAGTCACTTCATGACAAATAGATAGGGAAACAATGGAAACAGTGAGAGACTTTATTTTGGGGGCTCCAAAATCACTGCAGATGGTGACTATAGCCATGAAATTAAAAAACACTTACTCCTTGGATGAAAAGCTATGGCAAGCCTAGACAACATATTAAAAGCAGAGACATTACTTTGCGGACAAATGTCCATTTAGTCAAAGCTATGATTTTTCCAGTAGTCATTTATGGATGTGAGAGTTGAACCATAAAGAAAGCTGAGCACCAAAGACTTGATACTTTTGAATTGTGGTGCTGGAGAAGACTCTTAAGAATCCCTTGGACAGCAAGGAAATCAAAGCTGTTAATCCTAAGGAAATCAGCACTGAATATTCATTGCTGAAGCAGAAGCTCCAAAACTTTGGCCACCTGACAGGAAGAGCTGAGTTATTGTAAAAGACCCTGATGGTGGAAAAGACTGAGGGCAAGAGAAGGGGGCAACAGAGGACAAGATGTTTGGGTGGCATCACTGACTCAGTAGACATGAGTTTGAGCAAGCTCAGGGAGATAGTGAAGGACAGGGAAGCCTTGAGTGCTGAAGTCCATGGGGTCACAAAGAGTCAGACAAGACTTATCAACTGAGCAACAACAAATTCTGTTGTTAGCATCTATAAGACACACTGAGGGGCTTCCCAGGTGACACTTGGGGTAAATAACCTGCCTGTCAATGCTGGAGACATAAGAAACATGATTTCGATTCCTGGGCTAGGATATTCCCTGGAGAAGTAAATGGCAACCCACTCCTGTATACTTGCCTGGAGAATCCCATGGACAGACGAGCCTGGTGGGCTACAGTCCATGGAGTTGCAAACAGCCAGACAGGACTGAACCAGCTTAGTATGCAGGCACACAGAGGAGTCAAAGAATGAACACTGGTGGGACTAAGTTTTTCCATATCCACTTTAAAATGGATTAAGAGAAAATTCTGCTTGTCTAAAGGCAAGGCAGCAGCTTTTCAGGATGCTGCCTCCATTTGCAAGTCTTAGAAATGTATAAATTCTTATATACCACTATTAGCCATATTTTGTCCAATTATCACAAAACTCCAGACTTACAGGCATTCACAATGTTCCAAAAAAGTAATTTCCATACAAACTGGAATGTCTTCTTCTATAGCTGCATTTTTCCATCTCTTTCAAATTATGGAATCTCAGTAGGTTATAACTGATCTCGTTTCCCTAGAATTGTCTTTGAACATTTCTGTCACCTTCTTTGTTACAAAGAAAGGTTGCTCTCTTCTGAGATCTCTGATTATTACCCTTCGATTTTCTCATGAGGTGCCTGTTTGCTCTACCTTTGGCCACAGAAAGAGTATAAATAGCCTATGGCTCCTCCTTTGTTCACTTCAGTTCAGTTCAGTTGCTCAGTCGTGTCCGACTCTGGACCCCATGAATCTCCACACACCAGGCCTTCATGTCCATCACTAACTCCCAGAGTTCACCCAAACCCATGTCCATCGAGTCAGTGATGCCATCCAACCATCTCATCCTCTGTCATCCCTTTCTCCTCCTGCCCCCAATCCTTCCCAGCATTAGGGTCTTTTCCAATGAGTCAACCCTTTGCATGAGGTGGCCAAAGTATTGGAGTTTCAGCTTCAACATCAGTCCTTCCAATGAACACCCAGGACTGATCTCCTTTAGGATGGACTGGTTGGATCTCCTTGCAGTCCAAGGGACTCTCAAGAGTCTTCTCCAACATCACAGTTCAAAAGCAGCAATTCTTCGGCACTCAGCTTGCTTCACCGTCCAACTGTCATATCCATACATAACTACTGGAAAAACCATAGCCTTGACTAGACGGACCTTTGTTGGCAAAGTAATGTCTCTGCTTTTCAATACACTGTCTAGGTTGGTCATAACTTTCCTTCCAAGGACTTAGGATCCAATAATCTGAATGCTATGCTCATTTCTCTATCATATCCTTCTAATACTTAAGTTGCTCTCTCATAACAACCTGAAAAAGCTATTAATTATCTTTTTCACTGTGACTTATTCCATTCACATCATCTTCCATTCCCCCCAAGATTAAATTTCACAGTTAATCATTATATTCATTCTCTTATGTACATCATCATTACCCTTAACTGACTGCTTTTTTAAACTCCATCCTCAAGAACAGAACTGCAGATAACTCTTCTCAAACATCAAAACCAGCCATCTTCTATCTTCTCCCTCTAATTTATATACTTTGTGTGAGATCATGATTTATAGTAAGAAATATTTATGTGCTCTTTCCCCATGGTTCCTGGCTTGCAGCTTCCAAAACCTTGGAATTTCCTGAGCAATAAGAGCAATAGGAGCAACTTTTATAATAAAATTCAATCTTTTTGCTGTATGTTCCTAAAATTGCTTCAGTGCCAAAAAGGTTAAATAGGTGTTTTGTTAATAAAAATTGGCTCCTTTCCACCACACATTGGATTTATATCAATGAGATGAGATTTGGAAAGCATTTTTTTAAGTAAGGGAGATGACTTTCAGGAGATCCAGCCTCATGATTTGAGCACTGGAACTTTGTGTCTGGCTCTCCTGACCTCTGAGAAAGGAGAGGAGCTGTAAATTGAATCAATTGCAAATGGCCAGTGATTTAACTTTATCAAATATGCTTATGTAAAGAAGCCTCCATAAAAATTCAAAAATACTGAAATTGGAGAGCCTCTAGGTTTGTAAATATGTTTTGAGATGAGAGAGTAACACTCAGAAAAAAACATGGAAGCTCTGCATGCTTTCCCCATACTTTGTCCTATGCATTTCTTCCATCAAGCTGGTCCTTAAGTACACTATACAATACTAAGCTAGAAATCTAGTAAGTGAAATGCTTCTCTGAGTTCTGTGAGCCTTTCTAGGAAATTAATTGAACCAATGGAAGGGAGATCGTTTGAACTTCCAATCTATAGCACAGGTAGCCCAAGTGACAACATGGATTTGCTGCTGGCATGTGGAGTGTGGAGGTGTAGAGCAGTTTTGTGGGACTGAGCCTTTACCTGTGAGACTGACACTGTCTTGGGATACAAAGTATGAGAATTGAGTTGAATTATTGAACACTCAGCTGGTGATAGAAAATGGCTTGATGGTTTGATGGAAACTTTCCTTCCCCCATGCACATTGGAATTAGTGACCAGAATCTTTATTTTGTTTAGAAGTAGTCTTTTTAAGACTCAATACTTAAAACAGACTACAGTTTCTTACACTGTATATTATGCTTTTTCCTACTTCCTTTCTTCATTTAAAGGAAGCTGCAATGATCCCCTGCTATAAAAAGAAATAAGGTTTAGATAGGAAGGCAACACCTTGAATTTCATCTATGCCTGAAGGCATTTGGCATTTTCCTTTGTTGGGGCAAAAATTCTAAAGGGAGATTTTTTTCAAAATTTTCAGGCTATGGTCTCCATCTCCTGCTAAGATTGCTGCTTCAGTCATTGGTTGTAACTGATTCAATATAGAAAGTAGGGGAAAAGTTTCTCTTCTTTCATCCCTACAAGTTTGTGAATAGGTTGACTCATGGATGGTGATAAAAGAGGTGAATTCTCCTTCTCTGCTTTTAGGCTACCTAGTTCTAGCTTGAGTTCATCTTACTCTTTAAACACACGAATAATAGAAATAATTTGAGTTTCTGACTAGTTTTATTGCTTCAGGACTATCTCCTTAAGTGTACTGCTGAAATAGGCAACATGTCCTAACACTACAGCTTTAGTTGACAAATGGCATCCTTCTAAAAAAGAACAAAGGTAAAATTTTCCAAGTCTTTTATATCACACTAACAGTTTTTGAGTGTATGATATCTAAGCAATTTTCTGGTCATTCCTACTAAACCTGTGATATGTGTTGATTCTTATAGAGACAACACAGCAATTCAAGACCAAATTCATAACAATTAGGCTTCAATTTGTCTTTGAATGATATAAATCCCCTCTAATAGCATTAATCAAGATGAGTTTTATTTCTTTCTCATACAAGTGTCTTGAGTTAGGTTTTTTTTTTTTTTAATTTTCTTGTTTTGTTGTACTTGACATGCTTCACAATTGTTGTCTTATTTTTCAAAATGGCTTACTCAGATATAAAACACAAACACTTTCTCACAATTGCTGCAACTTGTATACATCACTCTTGTTCACATTCCCATTAAAATAAGTCAGTGTTATCACTACTTATAACTGCAAGAGTGCCTAGGGAATGTAGTCTTGGTTTTAGCAGTTATGTTCATGGCTACATATTGATTTGTCATAGAATTTGAGAAAACATATTGAATAAAAATAACCTGACTCTGCCTATTGTTTTTGTGGAATGTCTAAATTTATCATTTGTTACATACAGAGCCTTTGAAAAGTTTCTTAACCTTTGCTAAACTCAGTTTTACTGCTTACAAAATAATTGAGGTAATAATTCAAAAGAATTTGTTTTAATATAAATAGTGTCAACTTAAAAAAATTGTTCAAACCTAAACTTTGAGAGTTATGTTTTATTCGGTGGGAATTTTTAGGGCTTCAAGGCCAAGATATAGCATTTTAAGTAACCCTGAGAGAAGTGCTTTGAGGCAGTGGGAGGAGGAGTCAGGTTATATAGAAGTTTGCAACAAAGGGCAAGTAGACTGGACATCATCATCAGATCACTGCTACTTAAGAAAAATCAGATATCTCAAGTTAAGGAATTTAGCTCTTTCTGTGTCTGGGAAGATGCAAGAGTCTAGGTTCAGTGAAGTCATTACTTTCACATATATCTCAGCTAACTGGGGCCAGTGTCCTGCATTTTTCCTA
The DNA here is from genome assembly GCA_007570785.1 of Antilocapra americana. Lineage (NCBI taxonomy): Eukaryota > Metazoa > Chordata > Mammalia > Artiodactyla > Antilocapridae > Antilocapra > Antilocapra americana. The sequence continues at coordinate 28,033,104 of ML663566.1, forward strand.
TCCCCCAAGCTTGACAGGAAGTGGCTACAGATGGATAGCTACTAGATAGCAGATATTATTCTCCCCACTCTTTGGGCTCAGAAATTCACATTTGGTGGGCCAGGATTGCTGATGGCAGTGATATCCTTGTTTATTGGCATGGCAGGAAATACTTCATTTTTCAGTCTCTCTTCATGGTAAGGAAATTTGACCAGTGGTAGGGAGAAATTTTATGACTAATTTTTGCCCCATGGTGCTGGGATGTTCATCCTAGATCAGCTGAAATTTCTGTCACTCCAGGTGTTAATTTCTGGACTAGGCCTATTAATAGATAATAGAAGATTTTCTGGATCTTCTATTTTCTAACGTATTAGGATCCAGGAGATATTTTCCTTGTTGCTCTTGTACTTAGAATCAAACCATTATAATTATTAATTGTATAGAGATCTATCTATCTGATTAATTACTTTAAGTCTCCATTACAGTTGTTGGAGGCCTGGATAAATAGTGTAAGAGATGATAATCTTATTTTAAAAAAAAGAAGTAATGTAGTTAGTAACTTTGGCAAAGTCATAATCTAGTGGAGACACAATGGCATAAACAATTTGGAAACAAAGAGCAAATTAAAACAATTATTAGTATAACTAGTTGCAATCTAGTAGCAGTAAACCAAAGTCCAGAGGAGAACTAGCCGGAGAAGCAGGTTTGGCAGGATCAAGTAGAGAGGAAATAGATTATTGCTTTAATTTTGTTTACAGAAACATACTTTATCAACTTACAGGTCAAGGATAAGGGAGAAAAGGTTACTGGGCAACAGATTTAAGCTAGTCTATTTTCCAAAGTCAAAGTTATAAATCATATTTATCAGTTCACCTAGTCCCATCTAATTGATTCCTGTTATCTGCAGTAATCAAGCTTTTTATTAGTTTGTCATTTAGTATCCACCTCAATTCTTTAGTTTCCTGACTTCCTACTTTCTAGTCCCCTATAATGAAAAGGACATCTTTTGTTATAACAGCAAATTTGGAAAACTCAGCAATGGCCACAGGACTGGAAAAGGTCAGTTTTCATTCCTATCCCAAAGAAAGGCAATGCCAAAGATTTCTCAAACTACTGCATAATTGCACTTATCTCACACACTAGTAAAGTAATGCTCAAAATTCTCCAAGCCAGGCTTCAGCAATATGTGAACCATGAACTTCCAGATGTTCAAGCTGGTTTTAGAAAAGACAGAGGAACCAAAGGTCAAATTGCCAACATCTGCTGGATATATGAAAAAGCAAGAGAGTTCCAGAAAAACATCTACTTCTGCTTTATTGACTATGCCAAAGCCTTTGACTGTGTGGATCACAATAAACTGTGGAAAATTCTGAAAGAGATGGGCATACCAGACCATCTGACCTGTCTCTTGAGAAACCTGAGTGCAGATCAGGAAGCAACAGTTAGAACTGGACATGAAACAACAGACTGGTTCCAAATAGGAAAACGAGTACGTCAAGGCTGTATATTGTCACCTTGTTTATTTAACTTATATGCAGAGTACATCATGAGAAATGCTGGGCTGGAAGAAACACAAGCTGGAATCAGGATTGGCAGGAGAAATATCAATAACCTCAGATATGCAGATGACACCACCCTTATGGCAGAAAGTGAAGAGGAACTAAAAAGCTTCTTGATATAAGTGAAAGAGGAGAGTGAAAAAGTTGGCTTAAGGCTCAACATTAAGAAAACTAAGATCATGGCATCTGGTCCCATCACTTCATGGCAAATAGATAGGGAAACAGTAGAAACAGTGTCAGACTTTATTTTTGGGGGCTCCCAAATCACTGCAGATTTGGGAGCCATGGTGATTGCATCTATGAAATTAAAAGATGCTTACTCCTTGGAAGGAAAGTTATGGCCAACCAAGACAGATAAAAATGCTTGATAAAGAAAGTTATTTGAGTTTGAGTGTCAGAATATTTTCAGTCACATATAAATTAAAATGTAGAAGTGTAAGGAACTAAGTATATTTGCAGTACACTTATGAAAATGATCATGAAACATAGAATCTATGATATAAAAGGTTAAGCTAATGGAATTGACATATAAGGTGAATGAAATGATAGGCTTGATGGATTAGGTATTGATGAATTCAAAGTTTTGTAGCACTGAAAATCCAAAGCACATGAACTTGAGTACTGAGTGATGGTTCTCAAACAGTGTGTGTGCATGCTCTTAGCATGTCAAATTCTTTGCAGCTCAATGGATTGCAGCCTTTCAGGCTTCTCTGATCATGTGAAATATTTGAATCCTAGAATCCTAGGTGGTATTGTTATTACTGATCATGGGCTCTGTGGTTTATAATCGAGGGTGAGTGGTTAAGATTGTATATAGGAAAAGCTGGAAATGAAAAACAAAACTCTTGGATGAATCCTCCACATTGAAGTTGAAGACACTGATGTCATAGGAATAGTAAAAGAGAAGAATAATGAATAAGGTATTCTTAAATCTCCCATGTAAAGATTACAAAGGGATCAGTAGATATGTGAATTCTTGCATTGGAGAGAGGAAGAGAAAACAGGTCTTTAAACAAAGGATAACCTTTTAAGTACACAGTTTTACAGAATGGAGGTAGAGAACAGATATCTCAATTGTTGGCTATGAGATATTTAAGACAAAAAAGACTCCATGGAAAGAGTTGCAAGGAATTCTAATCTATTTTTCTAATTACTTTGCATTTTATTTAGAGTTATAACATCTATCAAAATGTTTCAGTTTGCAAATTATTGTTTGAATAAAGAGCATATTTTATACATTATACCAAGATTGTTGGTCAGCTTATTTTATTTTCTGTCTATAATTTTAAAACTTAGAGAAAACTTTGTTTTCAGTCATATTTTTAAGAGAGGATAAAAATCTGAGCTACACTGTATAATTTTTCACTAATGTTAGTTCATCCCTCTCTTAATTCACAATTCTCAATAAAATGACCTTCCTTTCATTGTTTTATTGTATTGTGTATTGCTTCAGATGATTTATTATTCCAAGTATATCTATTAAGCATAATTCTTTGTAACCTGGGTTGCCTTTCATGTGAAAAGGTTCATTCATCTTACAAGAAATGATTTTGTACTTATTGCATGTACAGCATTATGTTGCATTCAACCAGCTGGGGAAAAGACAAAGGCACTGCTCTGTGGTGAAAGACCCTACAGTGTAACTTGCCTCATCTTTAAACCTTCTTTTTTTGAAAGAACTTCAGTGCTTTATTCCAATTTTCATAATTAGAGTTAGAATATCATGAATAGAATTTTGACTGACAGGGGAGGTCCCAGAGACATTATTGATAATAAAATAGTTATTATCAGGTGCTAGGGACTAGGCTAAATAGTTTTTAATTTGTTATGACAAAAGCATCATACTTATAACAGCAGTATGAGTGAGGTGCTACTATTCAAATCATCATTTTTGCTATGAAATTGCTAATGCTTATTTATAATGATGTAATATGTCCAAAATAAAGTCAGTAAGTGACTCAGGTGAGTGAGTGACACAAAACAACATCAGTCTGTTAAAAAACTCCATATACCTAACAAATATTCTCAATAACTACTTGCAATTATTTCTACTATTTTGTATTCATTTGGTAGACATCATCTCTATGGTTGTTGTGCTTTAAATATTTGGTCCATTTTAATATATATATGTAAGATAATTTTTAAAATATATATCATTTTCATATATATTTTTAAAAATTAAGTATGACTAGGATGATAACGTTCAATCAATATATAAAATTAGGAGCCAAATAGTAAAAAGTCAAATAGACATCAAACTGTTGAAAATGAGTTTTGTGAGATATTTCTTTCCTCTCTTTCTCTCCCACTTATTTCAGTTTTTTGCCTCAGATACTTGGTCTCAACTAGCCTAGCATTTATTTGCCTGCAAAATATATAATTAAAACTCATTATGTTATGTGTGTGTGTCCTCAGTTGTGTCCAACTCTTTGAGACCCCATGTACTATATATAACCCACCAGGCTCCTCTGTCCATGGAATTTTCCAGGCAAGAATACTGATGTAGGTTGCCATTTCCTACTCCAAGATCTCTTCCTGATCTAGAGATCAAACCCTCATCTCTTGTGTCTCCTGAATTGGCAGGCAGAGTCTTTACTACAGTGCCACCTGGGAAGCCTATCAATCATTATATTATTACTTAATTAAATGCCAAGATAATTGTGACAACTCAGTTTCATAAACTCTATATACTGGATGCTGCTACTGCTGCTGCTAAGTCCTATCAATCGTGTCCGACTCTGTGCGACCCCACAGACAGCAGCCTACCAGGCTCCTTCGTCCATGGGATTTGCCAGGCAAGAGTACTAGAGTGGAGTGCCATTGAATGAGTAGTTTGCTAATGGTAGTAGTGCGTTTAGTGGTAGTAGAAGTAGTAGTGTGTATGCACTGGGCAGCAGTGTGGGGTTAGTGTGTTTACACTCTCCCTTTGTCCTGAATTTCTGTTCTTCTGTTTCTAGTTGCGTCGTGTTACTAGCACACCAAGCTAAATTCTTTTGAGTAGGAGATTTTTGTAGAAGTGTTCCGTTGGGATTTGAAACCTGATTCTTAAAAGAAAACGAATAGTTTGCAAAAGAAAGAAACAGGTATGACATGGATATATATATAATACTATTATATTATATTTAATATATATATATATTTATATAATTTATTTAGAGGCATCAATAGTTTAAAAAGCAATTTTTCCATAACAGTTATAGAGGACTGAGGTCCTCTTTAAAAATAAAGAATAGTAATGCCCTTTGAAAAATATGAAGTTAATTTTGCTATATCTATAATTTTTTCTTTGATTCTACTAAAACATTCTGTATTTCTTGGGAAAAAAAATTTTTTTCCTCCGAAATTCTATTTCACTTTTTAATTATATGGTAAATTTTGAACTAGGTATTTAATGTAGTAACTGAATAGCAACTCTGGCTTACAAAAGAATAGATGAAAACCAGAGTCATCCAACATGTGCAGCATAAATAATTCATTTTTAGAACTCAAAGAGGCAAGGAAAGTTGCTAGTAAGTGTTTTGTACTGATTATCAGAAAACGTGATGATTGGAAAAAGCTTTCTAAAAATGTAGGACAAAATATATCTTACATATTGTAGGACAATATTTAGGTTATAACTTAAATATTGCCATGGAGATAGTAGCTGGCATTGCAAAAGAATAACTGCAAATAAAAATATGCCATAGTTTATGGGGGGAAAGATGGAAGGACAATTACATGAAATAAAGTGATTTGAATGAATGTGTGATTTTCACTTAAAGAAAGGTGAGGAATAATAGCAAAGCTAGAGTGGTGAGATATTTGTAGTATCCTGGTTAAACAAAGTTAGAGAGCATGGAAAGAAATGCTAATGATATGAGAAAAGTTAAGGTGATAATTGAATGATGTAATGCTAATACATTCAAAGTTACAGTGATAAACACTGAAAGGATTATGTCAAAAATATGTACGATAAGAATAGATTATATGTGTATTTTAAAAACTGTTGAGCAGTATATTGTAAAACAAAGATTGAAGGAGCTCTAAAGGATTTATGAAGTTCATTAAAATTCTTCAAATGTGAATTCTAATTTACTCTTGAAGTTATCTGGCAAATATTAACTCCTTATACATTGTTATCTTTATATTATTTTTCTAAATGATCACACCTAAATTAAGATTGAAATGTTAACTTTTAAAAGAATTTATATGGCTTAAAATGGATTTCTTACTGAAAAAAACATGACATTTATGACGAAGTCATTCATTAGAAGTCATTTGGTCAAGGAAAGTTTGCTTAGCTCTTTAAGAAACACCATCCATGGTGTCTCACAGAGTTGGACATTACTGATCAACTAACACTTTCACTTTAAGAAACATGGGCCAAATCTCTTCATTTTCTAAACCTTTATGAATATTTCTAACAGCATGTGAAAACATAGAAGAGACTCATTCTTCTTTAAACTTACTTTTCTGTGCTTGATAGGCTTGACTTGTTTTCAATACTCAAAAATATATGGGGATAGAAAAGCATTCTATTTTTCTGAAAGAGTTGAAAATTGTATCAGAATTTGGTTGATTCTACTCTAAAGAAGCCTACAGTTACCTAATGTTGGCTACCAGAAGTCATGACCAAGTTAACAGAAAGTAGAAGAAGAAGAAGAAGAAAAGGCTTTCTTTCTGAATGTATCCTGAAATCTCAGTGCCGGGAGCCATCAGGATGCCCCCTTGTTCGGATGACAAGGTCACGAGACTAAGAAAGAAATTGCAAAGCTGACTTTCTTTATCGGGGCATCCTGGGCAAGCCCCACCCTGGTATTTTTCTTGAAAGTTCTGTCCATGCTCAGAACATTGGCTCATCTCAGTAGGTCAGTCCCAGTTGGAAAGAATTTGTCCTGAGATAATCCCCCCAGACCTTATGGACCAGAGGATCCGGGAAGGTGAATCACCTTCCCCGGGGGCTAAGGATGAATGAAAGGGACATTTAAATAGATTACTATACCTCCTACTAATTACTGGGGAGTTTACCAAGAGTTCTCTAGGGGTCATGACAAGGCCACCACCAGAAAGGCTCCTACTTGGGTCACCTTTCCACCTCCCACTCCCCCCACCACTCCACGGAGGAGGCTTTGAAGAAATTAGGCTCGATTGGGACTTAGGAATGCTCATAACTGGCCAGCATAGTTGGAGATATTGATTGCTTTAGGATAATGTAGACATAGGAATTCATTATAGTAGTCATAAGGTTAATAGGGTTTTATTGCTAAAGCAGTGCTCCTAAACTGTCTCTTAGTCCTCTTTCCTCTTTCTAAACTGTCTCTTTGTCCTCTTTCCTCTTTCCCCTAAGAACTGAAGTAGGTTACTAGAATAAACAGTCTCAAGCTTTAGCCCTTCCCTCTAGCTTCTACATAGTTGTACCTGATAAGAGAAATGTAACCTTTCTACTTAGGTTGATGTACTTATCATGGCTGAATGAAGTATACTGAAGACATTCAAATGGTAAACATACTATTGTTAAATCTAATTACATAGAAATCTGACTTCTGCAAGGGGAATGTTTCATGATAGTTTGGGGAATGAGCTCAATGATAAGGTTGCTATGGAAGGTAGAAAACAAAAATTGTATAGAATGATAGGTGATGTAATGATGTAATGGGGATGTCTTTTGGCTATAAAACTGTAAACCAACAACAATAAACTGAGAGACTTCTCCATCTCCTTTTGGAGAGACTTCTCCATCACCTCACAAAACCAACAACAATAAACTGAGAGACTGCTTCATCACCACACACCGACTCAGCTCAGTTCTTCTTCCGCTGATGCCACTCATCCCTCAAGACCCCCGGACCCCGCCGGGGCTGGACCCTGGCATCTCAGGTTTTGTTTCTTTTTTTTTATCTGCAGTATATATTTGCTTTATCAAAACATCATCTTAACTTGTGGAAATGTCATTGACAAAATCATGGGGGGAAATATTATGCTATTTGTGAGTAACCTGTTTAGGATGTTTTTATTCTCCTTTACTCATGGCCCAGTCTGTAAAGAATCTCCCTACAATGTAGGAGACCTTGCTCCGGTTCCTGGGTCAGGAAGATCCCCTGAAGAAGGAAACAATAACTCATTCCAGTATTCTTGTCTGGAGAATCCCATGGACAGAGGAGTCTGGCAGGTTACAGTCCATGGGGTTGCAGGAGTCGGACATGACTCAGTGACTAAACTACCACCATTCTCTGTATAATCACCTACACAAATAAGGTAGGATATATGTAACCATGCTGTGATAAATAGAAATATAGATTTGAATGGTGCAGTTCCATGGCACTCCCCAGCTACAAAGTGACCATCTGGTGAATTCCATGTGTGATTATGTATATATTTGGATTATCCTTAAAGTGAGAGCCAAATATCCATTTAGGGGATATATAAATAAAACTATTAAAACATTTTATTACAGTGTTTTGTCAGTTATAATTCTATAAACTACAATACTTAACAGTCATGTTCTTATTTATAATTATTCCCTTACTCTCAAATATATAAAAATGTCTTGCATTTTATATCACTTGAAAACATCCTCTTTCTTCTATTTAATTAATAATGTCAAAAAGAAAAAAAATAGTTGCTTACTTTTAAAGAGTAATTATTTATTCTTCAAAGTAGTATTTTTTCGTGCAAAGATCAGTGTTTTGGTATCTAATTTTGTTGTGGGAAAAGAAGGCACATGAAGAACAAATTGACCAACTTTTTCTTTACAAGCTCAGTCAAGTTTGATTAAAAAAGCAAAACAGAACAGAAGCTAAGTCCATTTACTGTCTATGTAAACAGTAAATATGTATTGAAGTCCAACTAAAACTTTTCTCAGGATTAAGTACATTAAATAATCAAGATGACATTGCATCCACAGTCACTATCATCTTTATTTCAGAATAAGAATAAACTATATTTATGCTGTATTCTCCCAAATATTTCTTAAGAACATCTGCTGATATCAAGACTATTTGTTTTGGTTCTTGCTAGTTTATACATTAATTTCCACAAAATATATATTTTTAAGTCAAATGAAACTTTGAAATTATCTCAATGGAAAGAGAGATATAGGTATAGTAAGGATCAATACATTGCAGATGTCAGTTTCATTAAAATCCTCTGATGCTCTTTTACAGTTGTTAGTGTGATTTCTGTATAAAAAACTTGCTGGTAATGTATTTATGTTATAGGATGAAAGAGTCCCAGGTTGTAAGTTAGCATTTTGCAACTTCACTCAAGTTTTCCCCCCTTCTCTTAATAAACCATCTGAGTATCTCATAATTATACCACTAGCAGTTGCATCCTTTAAATTCTGATTACTCATGGTTTTGAAATATGTTTAAAATGAAAGTGAAGAATATAACACAAAACTAAATAGAAAACATAAAGAGTAAAAAAAAAAAACTAACTGAAACATAAACCTACAATTTAAGCTTGAAATAGCAACAATGATTAAAAGTAAATGGAAGACTACAACTGGAAGCATTTATCAACTTCTTTTGAATGTACAATGATAAATGATTTTATAGACGAGTGGAATCATTGTTGCTTTTAAGCTGTCATGTAGCTCTTCAATAAGAATCTGAGAAACATATGGGATACCTTATGACAAATGTCACTGAAATAATACATATGTATTAAGCACCTACTCTGTTGCCTTCACTATTTAATTTTATGATATCAAATCTCCCTATTAGAGTGAAGACATAACATGGCTGAGATACAGCTTACGCTTTTTTCTCTGGGTCACAAACCCATCAAATATACATTTCCCTGCCCCCCAATGGTTTAAAAATAATGGAAATGCTTGGGAGTTGTCAGAATTCCCACATTGATTACTTGGCCTATGGAGTAAGAATTCCTATGATAGAGAGGGCAACACGGATACCTATGACACTTCTTTCACCCTGGTCAGGATATTGAACTACTCCAGCATTCTTGCCTCGAAAATCCCGAGGACGGAGGAGCCTAGTAGGAGCCTAGTAGGCAACAGTCCACAGGATCCCAAAGAGTCGGACAGGACTGAGCGACTTCATTTCATTTCACTTCACTTCACTTCACTTCATCCTGGGATGAATGACAATGCACCCATAAGATGCAGGGTACATGTTTCCTATCATGACCACATTTAATCACTGTCTTTCCTCCCAGAAAAGCAAGATGGATACTGGAAGGTAACAGTGGACTTCTGGACACTCAACCAATTAGTAACCCTAATTGCAATTATAAATATATTATCTTTATTAGAATAGGATAACATGGCCTCAGGTACAGATAAAAGACATTTTTATCAAACAAATATGCTTAATAATATTCTATAAGGAAGAAGAAGACTGAGTTTTGATTAACAAAAGACAGCCTGTAGTATACACTAATAGCCTTGTCTAAGGGTTATATTATTTCTCATCTTCTGTAAATTATCATCCAAAGGGATGTGAACTATCTGCATATTCTGATGGCACTATGTTAATTGACAATGAGCAAATGTAACAAGTAGTCTTGGAAGCCTTGTTGAAGAATGTATACTTTACAGGGAGGAAAATGAAAATATAAAAGATCAAGAGTAATATTTAAAGATTAATAATTTAGGTCATGTTAGGCATTCACTGTTGGTAAAATTATAGCACTAGGAATAGGCTACATTGTTAGTGAGATTATGAGTTGGTACAACCACCCTAAAGAATAGCTAAAGTTTCTTATAAACATACTTTCTAATTGACCTTAATATACCACTCCTGGGTATTTACTCTAGAGAAATGGAAAATTCACACAAAAACCTGAAAACAAATATTTACAGCTGTTCTATTTATAATTGTACCAAATTCACTGGAAACTGCCCCAAAATTCTTCAATTGGTGAATGAGTAAACAAACTGTAACATATCCATACAGTGAAACTTTTCTTGGCAATTAAATAGAATGAACTATTTACAACTGGTACAGTTTGGATAAATCTCAAATACATTATCCTGATTGGAAGAAGTCAGTCTCAAAGGTGACATGCTGTATAATTCCATTTACATGACATTCTCAAAAAGACAAACTCATGGTGCTGAAAAGCTTATGGTGCTATATATTATGGATCAGGGGAAACTTTAGTAAGGAATTTTGGGTAAGTGATGGAACTGTTCTGTATACTGACTTTGATGTTTACCACACAAGTATTAGGGCTTCCCTGGTGGCTCAGCTGGTGATGAATGCACCTGCAATGCAGGATACCCGGGTTTAATCCCTGGTCTGTATTGGGAAAAGCCCCTGGCAAAGTGAACGGCTAACCTCTCCAGTATTCTGGCTTGGAGAATTCCATGGACTCAATAGTCCATGAGGTCACAAAGAGTCAGACATGACTGAGCGACTTTCACTTTTCACTTTCACACAAATATTAAAGTCCATAGACCAAAATAAGTAGAATTAATCATCAAAAATGATTTTTAGTAAAAACAAGAAAAAATAAATATTGTATGTCTCCCTCCAGTTGGTAAGAATTTAGCTTAAGCCCGAACATCCTCTTTCACTTCTGGAGGAAGCATGTTTATTACAGGAAAGAGCACTGAAGCAAGCCTATTTTATGATACGAGCAATTTCTCTACTTGGGCTATATTACCTGTTACACTTTACGGTACTAGAAGATAAGCTTCTAGTGTATACAGTAAGATAATCTGTAGAATTATGGCAAGGTCTTAGAGGGAGGAGTGTCTAGAAACCCTTCCTCCAGTGGGCCTTGGTTCTTGGTAAGGACACCAAGAAGAATCTAAGGTCTTCTGCATTGCAAGAAAGTTTATTAACAATAAGGAAAGAAAGAACAATAAGGAGCAAAGAGTTGGACACAACTGAGCACATACAAAGAATGAACAAAAAGAATACCTGAAGAGAGAGGTGGGCTGTGCCAAGGGAAAAAAATGGCCCTAAAGTGCTGGGGTTTTTAAGGAAGTGTTTTTAAGGAAGGATTATTTGCATAATCCAATGGGGTAATTGATTGACAGATTTGATTGACAGCTAAAGGTTATATAATAAGATGCTTTACCACACACTTCTTCTCATAATTCAAACTATTATAATTAGATACATATATATTCATGGAATATTTATGAGCAGTTAACAAGTACAATGGTCACCAAAATTAACTTTCATACAGTATAGTGTGAGATGTGTGCATATGTTAAACTAGGGAAAATCCCTCCAGTTGGCAGATAGGGATTTTATTATAGCCATTTGATTATTTTGGGGAGCTAGTGATAAAGAGCTCCCCTGCCAATCCAGGAGACTTAAGAGACACGGGTTGGATCCCTGGGTCAGGAAGATCCACAGGAGAAGGGCATGTTAACTGACTCCCACATTTTTGCCTGGAGAATTCATGGACAGAGGAGCCTGGTTGGCTCTAGTTGGTAGGGTTGCAAAGAGTCAGACAAGACTGAAGCAATTTAGTGTGCACTACTATTCTTGGAGTACTAACAGACCTATTAGCAGCAGGGCTGGTAAATTTCTTGGTGGGATTAGGCAGCTATTGGATGGCTAGCTGAAAGGACCACCTTTCCTTGTTCTCAGCTAATTTCCTGCCTATCAGTTCCAACAGAAAAATCATAGTGCAAAATCCAAGATTATGGAGCAAGGCCATGCCATTTGAGGTGGAGAATTAAGTACGCTTAGAAAACATTAGTTGGCCTAGTACTAGATTTTGGTAGACAAGGTGAACCTCATGGGGGAACATAAAGCATTCACATGTTCAAAACTTCCCTTAATGAATTGGAATCTTTTAGACCTAGAGCCATGAAGTTGAACTAGCCCAGCAACACTCTATAGAAAAATAGAAGTACTCTATCAGGATCAGGAACGAACAGCGAACATTATGCATAAGCTACATGGGCAAATAGCCCAGATATTTAGGCCACTCACCACAATCTCAATTATATCAGCACTTCAAAAGATTTATGTATTTCCATACAAATTGTGAAATTATTTGTTCTAATTCTCTGAAAAAGACCTCTGGTAGCTTGATAGGAATTGCATTGAATCTATAGATTGCTTTGGGTAGTATACTCATTTTCACTATATTGATTCTTCCAATCCACGAACACGGCACATTTCTCCATCTGTTTGTGTCCTCTTTGATTTCTTTCATCAGTGTTTTATGGTTTTCTATATACAAGTCTTTTGTTTCTTTAGGTAGAAATACTCCTAAGTATTTTATTCTTTTTGTTTCGATGGTGAATGGAATTGTTTCCTTAATTTCTCTTTCTGTTTTCTCATTGTTAGTGTATAGGAATGCCAGGGATTTCTGTGTGTTGATTTTGTATCCTGAAACTTGGCTATATTCACTGATTAGCTCTAGTAATTTTCTAGTAGAGTCTTTAGGGTTTTCAATGTAGAGGATCATGTCATCTGCAAACAGAGAGAGTTTTACTTCTTCTTTTCCAATCTGGATTCCTTTGATTTCTTTATCTGCTCTGATTGCTGTGGCCAAGACTTCCAAAACTATGTTGAAAAGTAGTGGTGAGAGTGGGCACCCTTGTCTTGTTCCTGACTTCAGGGGGAATGCTTCCAGCTTTTCACCATTGAGGATAATGTTTGCTGTGGGTTTGTCATATATAGCTTTTATTATGTTGAGGAATGTTCCTTCTATTCCTGCTTTTTGGAAGGTTTTTATCATAAATGGATGTTGAATTTTTTCAAAGGCTTTCTCTGCATCTATTGAGATAATCATGTGGTTTTTATTTTTCAATTTGTTAATGTGGTATATTACATTGATTGATTTGCGAATATTGAAGAATCCTTGCATCCCTGGGATAAAGCCTACTTGATCATGATGTATGATTTTTTTAATGTGTTGTTGAATTCTATTTGCTAGAATTTTGTTAAGGATTTTTGCATCTAAGTTCATCAGTGATATTGGCCTGTAGTTTTCTTTTTGAGTATACTACCCAAAGCAATCTATAGATTCAATGCAATTCCTATCAAGCTACCAGAGGTCTTTTACAGAGAATTAGAACAAATAATTTCACAATTTGTATGGAAATACAAAAAACCTCGTATAGCCAAAGCAATCTTGAGAAAGAAGAATGGAACTGGAGGAATCAACCTACCTGACTTTAGGCTATACTACAAAGCCACAGTCATTAAGACAGTATGGTACTGGCACAAAGACAGAAATATAGATCAATGGAACAAAATAGAAAGCCCAGAGATAAATCCACTCATCTATGGACACCTTATCTTTGACAAAGGAGGCATGAATATACAATGGAGAAAAGACAACCTCTTTAACAAGTGGTGCTGGGAAAACTGGACAGCCACTTGTAAAAGAATGAAACCAGAACACTTTCTAACACCATACACAAAGATAAACTCAAAATGGATCAAAGATCTAAGCATAAGACCAGAAACTATAAAACTCCTAGAGGATAACATAGGCAAAACACTCTCTGACATAAACCAAAGCGGGATCCTACATGACCCACCTCCCAGAATATTGGAAATAAAAACACGAATAAACAAATGGGACCTAATTAAAATTAAAAGCTCCTGCACAACAAAGGGAACTATAAGCAAGATGAAAAGACAGCCTTCAGAATGGGAGAAAATAATAGCCAATGAAGCAACGGACAAACAATTAATCTCAAAAATATACAAGCAACTCCTGCAGCTCCATTCTAGGAAAATAAATGACCCAATCAAAAAGTGGGCCAAAGAACTTAACAGACATTTCTCCAAAGAAGACATAAAAATGGCTAACAAACACATGAAAAGATGCTCAACATCACTCATTATCAGAGAAATGCAAATCAAAACCACAATGAGATATCACTTTACACCAGTCAGAATGGCTGCAATCCAAAAATCTACAAGCAATAAATGCTGGAGAGGATGTGGAGAAAAGGGAACTCTCTTACACTGTTGGTGGGATTGCAAACTAGTACAGCCACTATGGAAAACAGTGTGGAGGTTCCTTAAAAAACTGCAAATAGACCTGCCATATGACCCAGCAATCCCACTGCTGGGCATATACACCGAGGAAACCAGAATTGAAAGAGCCACGTGTACCCCAATGTTTATCCCTGCTTTGTTTACAATAGCCAGGATATGGAAGCAACCTAGATGCCCATCAACTGACGAATGGATAAGAAAGCTGTGGTACATATACACAATGGAATATTACTCAGCAGTAAAAAAAAATTTCCTTTGAATCAGTTCTACTCAGGTGGACGGAACTGGAGCCCATTATCCAGAGTGAAGTAAGCCAGAAGGAAAAACAACAATACAGTATACTAATGCATATACATGGAATTTAGAAAGATGGTAACGAGAACCCAGCATGCGAGACAGCAAAAGGAATGCAGATGTATAGAACAGACTCGTGGACTCTGTGGATGAGGGCAAGGGTGGGATGATATGGGAGAATGGCATTGAAACATGTTAATTATCATATGTGTAATCAATCGCCAGCCCAGGATTGATGCTCAGGGCTTGTGCATCGAGATTTCCCGGGGGGAGAGAGGAGGGAGGGGGATTCTGGAGGGGGAGCATATGTAAACCCATGGCGATATCATGTCATTGTATGGCAAAACTCATAAAAAAATAATAATAATAAAAGATTTATGAATGAATCAGCTTGTGTGCATGCAACACGTGTGTATGTGAAAGAGAGAGACAGAGAGAAATACATGCGTATGTTAGTTTTGGTATTAGAATAATGCTAACCTCATAGTATGAGTTAGAAAGTACTTCTATTTTCTGAAAGTGTTCCTAAGCAAGTATTGTGTTTTCTTTCCATACTGTTTCATAGAATCTACTAGTCAAATGATCTTGGATTCAGATTTTCTCTTTAGAAATCTTTTAACCACAAGTTTGGTTTTTTTAATAAATATAGATTAACTATTCTTGAGTTAGTTTTGTTCGTTTGTAACTTTTAAGGAATTGGTCCATTTGTTTTATGTTGTAGAACTTGATAATATAAAATTGTTCATAACACTTCCTTATATTAATCTCAGTATCTGTGGGATCATTAGAGATGTGGTATCTTCTGCTTCATTTCTAATACTGACAATTTTGGTCTAGCTTTTTCCTTGGTTAACTCACCAAGATATTTATAATAATCTGTATTCTTATATTACAAAGTTTCATGGGACATTTTAGGCAATATCATTAATTTTTAATTATAATGTGGCCTTCAAAGATCCACTATTTCCTTCAGAGTGGTAAAAAATGAGCTGATAAAATAATAGCCTTTTTTTTCCCCCTCTAGGGAGTATTATACATGGGAGATGTCCCAGTTTACTGAGTTTTGTGATTTGGATGTCATTCTCACCATTGAGGCAAAACAAATGCTTATTTTCCCTTAAAGTTTATGGTAAATGCATGGAAATATTTCAGAATAAGTGACTTTTTGATAAATCTTGACTTACTGACTGATAGTGGTAAAGGGATTTTTGTGGCTTTGAATATGAAGCATAATGTCAGTTGTCTGATATGTTCAGATTAGGTTTCTATATCTTGGTTTTTCCTGTAAAATGTGGTTTCTATATCAATATTATGAATTTATCATTCATCTTAATTCTTGAATACTTCTGCTCTGTAGATGTGTGTCTTCTTTTTTAACATCAGCCAATTCATGCCCTTATGGGCATGCCCTTTTCAAACCTCTTACTTCCAAATTGCATGCTAATGTAAATCATATCAATCCCCCTCTATCATTCCCTTAGTGACTCTGCTTACATTTTTAGGTCATACTTGTACAAGCATGCTTTAATTATCAATTTAGTTTCCCCTAACACATTTTACAAGGCCTGTTTCTTCTGTGTTTAGTGCAAGGGCTGACTGACAGCAAAATCAATAAGAAATTGTAAATCGATTCTGTAGTCTTTGTCCTTACTTGACTGAAAATATTCTTTTTTTTTCCCAGTGACTATTACAGAAATTCTTATGAAAAAGAAGTCACTGTGACTTTCTTATTAGTTTTGATTTTTTTTTAATTTACAAGTAAAATTGCAAGGGGTAAGATCGTCTTTGCTCTGTACCCATCTGTTTCAGTATCACCTTCCCTCTCTACATCTTTCCCCCTCTCCTTTTTCTCTCTCTCTAACGGGTGAAATGAGATATTTATTTTCTTCTTTCAAAAATATGAAAATATATTATTACAATTATTAGCACACTCTCTTCCTCCCATTTCAAATCATAACTATAATTTCAATAAATCAAGGGAAGTATAATTTATAATTATTTAAAAACACAGAAAATGGAAAATCAGTATTTTATTATGTATGTGATTTATACAGGCAAACATCTAAAGTGGACAGCCATTCATAGTCACATGTACTCACAACTCTAGGTGGAGGACACCATATAACATGCAGGGACGCGTGGGAGTTACATTCTGGAGCAGACTGAACAAGCAGGTACTATGGAAACATTCTTCATAATAACTTAGCAAGAAGTGGGATGATTCCTGGTTCCAGTGGGAAGGTGTGGTTTTCTTCTTTGAATAATTCAGTAGGCTAGCAGGGAACTGAAGCCTGCTATTCAGCAATAAGCAGGCACTAATCATCTCCCAATCAACCCAAGGAGGGTTATTTGGTGAGAGTGTCCTCATCCATGAGGTTCAGAGGGAGAGGGAGCTTGCACTTAAGCTACCTGACACCCTCAAGATTTCACATGTCAAGGTTCAGACCTGCCACTACAACTTGCAACATGAATAGTTAGAGAGATGGAGCGATAGATATACTTTTTAATGTAATCATGTAATTAAAAAAATCATATCTGTCGTCTTTTTGATTGGAAATTTAGGAAATAAGTAAGAATATGCTTCCTGCCATCTAGTTTTTCCAACATTGAGTTAAAAAAATAAATGTAATAAGTATAATTGACTTACACTGTTGTATTAATTTCTACTACCATCGGATTTTTGCAAAGAATAATATTGTGTATCTTTTTGAGCTTTATAGCATACACATTCTATTTTTTGTCTATAATTCTGTTTAATCTCAGTTGTATATTTAAGTAAATGCAAAACCCACTAATCCTTTTTAAAGTGCTGATAAAACATGGTGATGGTGGTATAGTCACTAAACCATGTTTGACTCTTGAGACCCCAAAGACTGTAGCCTGCCAGGTTCCTCTGTCCATGGGATTTCCCAGACAAGACTACTAGACTTCGTGGCCATTTCATTCTCCAGGGTATCTTCCTAGTCCAAGGGTTGACCCTGTGTCCCCTATACTGCAGGCAGTCTCCTGCATTATAGGCAGATTCTTTACCACTGAACCACCAAGGATTCCCCTAACTATAATATTATACTAGTTCTCATTTTGATTATCACCTTCTTGTCTGGACAATATCATTGAGTTGTGTTGTGTTTGATTTTTTCTTCCAAGAAGGTTTCCTCAGTGCTGTAATTCCTTAACTCTTATCTGCTTCAGTTTGTCTTTGTTTGACATCATATTTTAACTTTTATATTTTTCCTGCATACATTATTTTCCCAACTCTTCTCTCTCAATATATTCTGCTGTAGGAGACAGGAAGAATAAAAGAAAACCAGGCCCTGGCAAGGGCTGCAAAAGGAATTTATAATTATTTATAAACTGGATGCTATAAGGCATGAGACTCTTGGAACAAGTCCAGAGGGAACAGTTCATAATCTTGAAAACAAGATATGATCCTGGGGTCAGAAAACCAACCCCACACCGTTTCCCAACTGGTGTCTCAGAGTCACGTGTTTTATGAATCTGGAGGAAAATCTATAGATAAGAATATTAGTCTTAGTTACTGATTTGTTATTGATTACTGTTTTTTGGTTACTCAATGGTTAATGATCACTTTGTTCTTTGGCCCTGAAGGGCATATGAGTTATAGCTTAACTCCCTGCACATTCTTTCCTTTGTGGCTGAGAGGACGGTAAAGCTGGCATGGATTCAGTTTCGGAACGTTCACCTGGGAGTGGTGTTGGTCCCCGATCCTCTCCTTTCACTGAACACTTGTGTCTTATTTCTCATTCTCCCGCCGCATCACACTTTTGGAAACTGCTTGTTGAGCTGGACTCGGCATTCTGCTATCAAGTAGTCATTTGCTTTTATTTTTCTTGTCAACGGCTGGTATTTATCTTGGTATCCTGAGTCCTACCTCACTCTAGTCTGAACTGGATGGCCTGCAGGCCCTCTGGGAGGCTGTTATTCTCTGGTCTCCCTTCTTATATGTTTTTTGTCTTTTTCTTATTGGAAGAGGCAAAAGAAGTTCTTTCTTTTTTATTCTCAACTCACCCATTTAAGTGTCTTTAAATTTTGTTTTCATTATTGACCAGCTAAGAAGGATGCTTTAAACATTTTCCAATAATCTCCCCTCACAACATAGAATTTTAATATGACAGGTATAATATGTTTTAATTAGAAAGTGAGGAAGGCATTTTTTCTTTCCCAGGAACTAATTTTTACCCTCTTGGGAATGATTTTGTTCTATAACAAATGCATTATCTACTCTACTGTTGCTGTTGTTTAGTTGCTCAGTCATGTCTTGACACTTTTGCAAGTGGACTCATGGACTGTAGCCCACCAGGATCCTCTGTCTATAGAATTTCCCAGGCAAGAATACTGGAGTGGGTTGCCATTTGCTTCTCTAGGAGATCTTCTCGACTCAGGGGTTGAACCTATGCCTCTTGTGTCTCCTGCATGGCAGGTAGATTTTTTTAGCACTGGGAAGCCCCCATCTATTCTATTACATGCAATAAATCCAGCAACTTTCTGAGAAAAAAAGGAATGAGAATTATTTTCAATAATATATTAAAATATATTGTATAGAGGGTTTTTTTTTTACGTTTAAAAATCCTACTCCTTCCACCACCAGCAAAACTATTTAATTATACTTACAAGTTAAGCAGATCTTTAAAAAATAAAAAAAAAGGAAAAGAAACATAAAAATAGATAAAGAGCAATGGAAAGGGAATATGAGATACTTGTGACCAAGCAGATATTTCAAAACTATAGGTAAGGTTTTATTTCTTAATCAGGAAGATGGTTCCTTGCTGTTCACTTATTATTAAATTGTTATGCCATTAATCTGTTGTGTTGTCAGAAAGGGGATTTTTATATTTACTCTATAACTGACTTCAGTCTGACTTCTGCCTCCTTCATTCTGTTATGCTTGCTTAATTTCAGACTGTTATTCAACAGCTGTGCATAGCTATGTCCCTACAGTTTGCTGAAGTATTGAAAGACTGCCATACTGGTAAATACTTGCTGCTAGGAGCTCCTGAGTCCCCTCCCACTGTGTGGTTTGTTCCATCACCTCTCTTAATATCCAAATCTTTTTCTAAATCTAGCATGTTAAGGGTTAATGCTTGGCATAATAGAGGCTCTCCATGACCCTGTTCTGGGACTGGAATACTGTCTATCCTGATTGATTGCTAAACATTGCTAATATGGTTGTTAATTGTGTAGAATATTATTTTGGCTTATATCCATGTCACCAGCTGTGTCCATGATGCCAAATTTATGGGTCCTTTTCTTTCCTCCTCTAGCTTGCCCTTTCAGTACTGCTTGTCACAAGTGGCTACCCACTCTGTCTTAGTCTGCCTCCTAAGCTTTGATTATGCCACATTTTTCTGGATTTCCTTCTAAGGTATGTCAGTAGCTTCTCTTTTCTTAGGCTCCAATTTTTGAGTTTCCTCATGACATACGTTAATATTATTAATGATTTATCTGTCATTTATAAGACAGTTTTAAACAGGATGATCAATGAAGGACTCAGTTTAAAAATTATTATTTAATGCAATGCTTCACCTCATTTGTTTATTCTTATGTATATACATACATATATGCCTTGATATTTATTGCTATGCTATACCAAATGCATTCAGATGATATTGTGCTTTTATTAACATTTAAATTGTATTTAAACATTTTTAAATTTTACAAAATTTATTTATTCCTGCTTGCCTTCAATACTTGCCTTCACTTTAGTCATCATCAATGTTTCATTCATGAACTAACAGAACCTTTCACATTTTCCTCTGTGCTTTTACAGTGTTTAAAAATAGACACACATACACACATATACATATGTCATAGCTTTGAAATGATTATGATATTATTTTCACTTATCTGACTCATGTTTTAAAATACCTTGGAAAAAGGTATTTTTTCTGCCTTAAATGCATAATTCTAACCCACTTATTTTAATAAATGTGTAATATTCTATATGATAAAAATGCCATTCATTTCCCTACTGGTAGGCACTTTCCATTTTTGTGAATAAAAGAAAATGGTATTTCAAATATTTTTAAATGAACTATGGGTGTTTGTGCTTTTCCTTATTTTTATGAGATCTATCCATGGTGGTTTTTGAAGGACCAACCTATATACATCTTTGTGGTTTAAATAGATGTATCTGTATTCTTTATAAAACAACTGGGGCATGACATAAATCTATCAGTAGAAGAACCTTCTCTGAAGATGTTTAAGAAAAGTCTTTCCTGGCCTTTTCTAGTCTATTTTTTCCCAAGGTACTAAAAAGAGGGCATGGCAACCCATTCTAGTATTCTTGCATGGAGAATCCCCATGAACAGAGAAATCTGACAGGCTACAGTCCATGGGGTTGCAAAGAGTCAGACATGACTGAAGCAACTTAGCCCTTGATCAGGCACTACAGTATCATTAAAAGAAACTATTTTATTAAAATGAAACTTGGGAACTCTACCTTTTTGTGTCTGTGACATTTGTCCACTATATAAATAACATATTTTTCTCTATAAATTTATTCATAGCTTCCTTTATTCATAGTTTTGAATTTGACATGCACTCAGTTTTCTATGATGAGTATATGTAAGACAGATTATAGACACTGATGAACAATTCATATCATTCCAAACTGCTACCAAGGAATAAGAAAAGGTGATAGTGAAAGCAACATCAAATGATTTTCCACAATTTTCCCTATTCTTATCTCCTCAAGTTCCTCAAATAAGGACAAAAGCATTTCTTAATAAAACTCATCTTCCAAACTTTTGGTGGCTAAGAGAAAAGGTCAGCTTCTTTCCTAATGCAGATTCCATAGTAACCAGAATTAAAGAAAAAAAATTTTTATGACCTAGACATATGACAGAGATTAGAAAATGGATAGGAAAATGTTCTGATTGACTGGCTAATATTCTAATGAGGTAGATTAATCAATGTAAATCACATAACTCCACTAAAATTGTGTTTCAAATTGCTAATTTCATTTTCTTCCAGCAGAGAAAATGCCAGTCTTTTCCTACATAGTAAAACTATCTTGTTATAACAACTAAGCAACTCCAGAGTTACAGTTATTGTGGAACATCTGGTAACTACAAGATGTGGCTCCTTAGAGAAAACCACATCACTGAAAAATAAGAACTTGCTCAACCTAGCTCTATTTCATGTTTTGTTATACTCTAGAGTCTGGCTGCCTCATAATACAGTAATCACTTTCCTTTGGCTCCATAAATGAAACCACAGATGCTACAGCTTGCTATAATTGGAACAGCTTATCATAAATAAATAATCAAAATAACAATATATGCATAAACTATATGCATATTTTAAACGTTGGATTGAAAAGAAATTACAAGATTGTTACCTAAGTCAATAAGATAATGCCTATCACATTTATTCTTTAAGAAATCGGGGGATAGAGTTAATTCTACTCCTGACCCCATTATGTTTTCATTCAAACTGTAGAATTTCTTTCAAAATTTATCCCAACAATGAAATTACAAAGATCTGGAAGTATAGCAATTTTTTTTTTTAAAGTACTGTCATCTGAATAATTTATAATGTAACTTCATGGTAATTTAATGTTTTTCCATGTTTCTATTTTAAATAGATGTTAGACATATTCCTGTATGCAATATCATCTTCTACTTCTACAATATTTCTTTTTTGTATCTGATATCATGCTCCTAAAGTTTATTCAAATTTTATTTTCTTGAGCTGGACATTGCATCAGATAAATAAAAAAATTCTATAATTTGTTTGGTAAATTCTTCTAGAGCTTAAAATTAATATTTTTGTGCATTTTTTGATTTACATAACCTTATCAGTTTCTCCTGTATTATAAGGACATGAAGAGTAAGGCAGTAATCAGTTTGGATATCAAGCATCAAGGATGAGTTAATTCACTTGTGTGTGAGGAAAATAAAGTGACAGAGAATATTTAGGGTGTAGATAATATCTGATTGGTTTAAATCTAAGAGAATCTTCTGAAACAACTGTAGAATGTAAAAAGTTTCAATATTATATTAGAGCTTTCAAAAATGCAATTATGTAATAATATTCCATTTCTCATTATAATAAGATTAACTTTACCCTTGGCTGGAATATATGAAGAGTTTAAATACCATACATTGAAGAAAAATACAAGTAGAAAAGAAAAATCCAATTATCATCTGATAAGCATTTGTGTTTTGTTTTTATTTTAATTTCAATATCAGTATTTTTTTTTTCATTTCAATGTTTGGCCATCAAGATACAAACAAGTATGAATATGTTTATTTTTTAAATGGAGAATAATTTCTTTAAAGAATTTTTTTGTTTTCTGTGTAATTGGTGAAGATTTGGTACCAGTATTTAACAGACAATGTCTTTCTATTGCATTGGTACTTCTAAGCTTCAGGTTGTGCTAATAATACGCTTTCCTTGTATTTTACTACGGAAAATATTTTGAAAGCCTGAATCTTAAGAGATGTAAGGCCCATCTTCAATATGACCCCAAAGACCTAATAATGGTCAGGACCATTGTGAATGCAGCAAAATCAGTCTAGCTTTTTCTTTCTTTTCTACTTATTGGCAACTTCAGCAGTGAGGATATATTTATACAAAATTGTCTTTGAAAAATAAATATGAATAGCTCTAAATTTTGGTAAAACACCATGCTCTGATGATTTTCATAAAAAACAGATTAAAAAGCAGTTTTCCACACAAAATCTAAGAACTGCTTTCAGAATTAGCACATATCTATCACTTGTTAATTTCTTCTCTATTGAATGATTCCTATACTCAAAAAGACAAATGATCAATTGCCCTTTAGGTGTATTCTTAACTGGGCTTTTGTCTTAATATCTGCCTGCATGATAAATAGTAATGAGAGTTTACTTATGATTTATTTTCTCACATTTTGAATATGCAATAGCTGAGTTACGACTTAAGCAACCTTCAAAAGAAGAGTAGAAAGATAATTTAATCTTTGATATTCTGGAGTAAAATTTGGAACAAATTCAGATACTGACTTGTTTTGGTTTTCTAATAGTTGCCTTATTTTTTTTTTCATTTTTAGAACTATGTGTTAACCCAAATAAAATGTTTGTGTATCTACAAAATCCAGCATATACTGCAATTCTGTTCCAATTAAAATAATGTTCTCTTTATGCATGGAAGGGAAGAACATGTTCATCTTAGTTACTTATCTATTAAGTTTTGGCCTGTGTCATTAAGACTCCTTCAAAGCAAGGGTTGTAATTCTTTCAACTGATGAAGTAGATGTTGCATTAAGAGGATGTGAAATTTGTGTCATCATTTTATTGACTCAGAGCTCATGAAGATTCAGCTAGTTATTATAACTGCTCATGAATGTCTTCTTTTTGCATTTATAATAGACCTAAAGTATCAAGTCCAGGACAAATATTTCTCTCCTAAAAACTCCCAACTGCAATCTAGTAGAAATATTTTGAGCCTGAAAGGTGACATCAGATTGTGATGAGAATATAGATAATGCATTACCTGGTCTCTAAGGCCCAATCTTCCTTTTCTACCCTCTGATTAGTATAGACAGGTATTCAAGGAGGGGAAAAAATGCAAAGTGAGCTTTATTTGAATTTTAATGAAATAATTTGCTCCTCCTAGCAGTTTTCTATCAAATTAGTAATGTTTCCTCAATATGCATAAATATTAAATTTGTCTAATACAGTACAAAATTGTCTTATTAAGAATGCTCATGTTGTAATAATGTGAAAGAGAACTAATGCAATATAGCACTAATTCAATTTGATGAAAGTTACTGATACAGAAAAGCAGCTCATTTTCCCATGTGGATGTCAAAAATATCTACCATGCCTCACTTCAAAGAATTTCTCCATTAAAACTAAAAATATTCTAGCCAACTGAATGACAGATTGAAGACTTTGATATAGTCTAAGGAGACAAGCAGATCCAGAGTTAGCTCTAATTGAGAGGGGAGCTGTTTATTTAATGATCTGAGAAACATATCAAATGGAGGTAAATCTGCATAATTAATAATATAAAACAGTATTTAATGGGAGAATCATAATGAGAATGGGAAATATTTGGAAATGGAAAATTTGCTATCTCAAGGAAAAGGAGAAATTAAACATAAGAATTCCAAAGGTAAATTTATTTTGTAATTTCACTGAAGATTGGCTGTGATAGTAAAGTTCACAGATATGTACATGTCCTTATTGCTATAAGGATGTACATTTCTCAACTAGTCTCCACATTTTTGTCTTTATCTATTTCTATGATTGGTTGAATTGTGTCTGCAGAAAGTATTCCACATCTGCCCTTTGTCGGTCACCATTTATTTTGTCTTACACTGCAAAATTATTCCTGCTAAATAAAAAGGATCCTGTTTATCTATCATCCAAGCTAAATATCTTTCCTCATTTGAAATTCTGCTTAAAGTTTTTTCCTTTTCTAAGTATTGATTATGAAGACAGTGAATTCTCTGTATGTTTAGTTCTTAATAAATCACAAGGAAGGGCCTAATATAAACTGATTATAAAAATATCATAATGATTATAAAAAATATATCAAGGATAGCAAGAGTTTTAGAATTAAATGACACAGCTATACCCACATATAAAATACTCATGTGTGTTATGTTTCATCTGTCTCAACTACTGTAGTTGCAGATGTATCAAAATTTTTTTAATTTTCTTTAGTATATATTAAGAAACAATCATTTTCCATTTCTGCAGCTTTCCATTATGTTTTAACTTCCATCTATTCTTCCATTCATACATAACATTCAATTTAAATGTTATCTTCTTATATCATTTTTGAAAATTCAAAGTTAAATTATGTTCTTAATTACAAATATTCCATTATGATAGATGAGACTTTATATTATAGCTTTTATGAGTGTCTCTTTTTCATTAGAATGCTGTTCTGTAAGATGAGACATTTTTCCCCCTTCTCTATTAAGAAGTATCTGGCAGTGTCTGATGCATAATGCATACACATTAATTGCTTTAATTTTATTTTAATTGTCAGCAAGTTTGCCTTCAGGTGTTTTTTAAACATATCATTTGCTATTTTTCTTGTTTTTTGCTTTATTGAGTTATAGTTGATTTACAATGCTATGTTAGTTTCTAGTATATAGCTAAATGATTCAGTTATGTCTATATCTATTTTTCATTACAGTTTTTATAGTATATTGAATATAATTCCCTATGCTATATGATAAGATCTTCTTGTTTATCTATTCTATATATAATAGTTTGCATCTGCTAGTCCTCAACTCCCAATGCAATCCAACCCCATTTCTCTCCCCTTTACTATATTAAATATCAATGTTGTGCTAAAATAAAACTGATTATTCTTCTTTTGGGCTTACTTGGTGGCTCAGTCAGTAAAGAATCTGCCTGCAGTTCAGGAGACAACCTGCAATGCAGGAGACGGTAGTTCGATCCCTGGGTCAGGAAGATTCCCTGAAAAGGAATTGGCAACCCACTCTAGTGTTCTTGCTTAGGAAATCTCATGGCCAGAGGATCCTGGAGGGTTACAGTCCATGAGGTCCCAAGAGTCAGACACAACTGAGTGGCTAAACCATCATACTCTTCTTTTAAAATTTCTGATCGTTACATTTTTTTCTGCTTCTGGTTATCTTATGTAATCCTCTTTTAACAATCCTTACTTGCTTTCTACAAGGCTGGACTCAAAAGTAGATGGACATAAAACCAGTATTCCTATTTAGTTTTACAGCTTCATGCTCTAGCAAAAGAATTAGTAAGATGGCATCCTGCTAGGCTACAGTCCATGGGGTCACAAAAGAGTCAGCCACGACTGAGCAACTTCACTTCACTTCACTTCCTCATGCACTTGAAGGTGTTAATAAACATCTGCTTATAAAATAAAGGATTGCTTGGTGGTTGCTTACAGAGATTTGAACTCAAAGGGGAAAAAAGAGAGAAGAGCTGACATTTCAATTGTGTAGATGAATCCCATATATAAGGGAAAATTTGTGAATTATTTATTCTATGTCCAAATCAAACTTGAGAATATGTTAAATCAGGATAAAGAAGATAAAATGTTTGGTTTTTACCATGCTTATTTTTACAATAGTGATCTTTCAATTGTCCACTGGTCTTCTGTATCTTGTTTTACTTTGTACATTTATTGGGCCCATTCTAATGATGAAATAATCAGTGTTTTATTGAGAGAAAATGCATAAAGTAAACATTTCATTCACAGGAAAAAAATATTCCTTAAATATCTAGTATGATAAGATAAATTTGTGAGGTAATTTCTTAGGTGTTAACATAAAAAGTTAAGAAAGTAGATTTAATAAGAATTTTCTATTTTAAGAGAGACAACTCTCAATCTTTCTTATCAGAAATTTTCTTTTGAATTGCATTCTTTGCTAATATAATTATCTTTATCTATGTCTTCTATGTTTTGAAATACTGAAGACTGATTTTATCCAAATGATTTTTACAATTTTTAGTTATGCTGACTTTTACTAGGATGTGTGAAAATGAAAGGAGGAAAAATCTCATTCAGTCTCTCAATTTTTTAACAATTCAAGAACTGTCTATCACATTTAGTAATGCTCATGCTAGTCTCTACACATTTTTCCTTAGTACATATGAAACAATATTTTATAAAATTATTTTAAGTCCAAAACTGTTTTCATTTGAGAATTCTAAGTTTTCTTTTCCTTGTAAAATCAAGACTTCCTCTTTTTTGTTTAAATTCAGCAAATACCTCTTTGTTAATCATGAAAAAAATCACAGCTTTACATAGAACAAAGCATACATATGCTGGCTTCTGACCTCAGATATTTATAAAAATCTATTTGGCTGACAATTAGACAAATAAACAATTTATAAAAAATAAGTGCATAAGTTTAAAGAATTATATAACTAAACAAAGTTTAGTGTAATTACTATCCTTTCATTAATTCACTTCAGTAGCTCAGTCATGTCCGACTCTTTGTGACCCCATGGACTGCAACATGCCAGGCTTCCCTGTCCAATACCAACTCCTGGAGCTTACTCAAACTCATGTCCATCGAGTCTGTGATGCCATCCAACCATCTCATCTTCTGTCATCACGTTTTCCTCCTTCTTTCAATCTTTCTCAGCATCAGAGTCTTTTCCAATGAGTCAGTTCTTTGCATCAGGTGGCCAAAGCATTAGAATTTCAGCTTTAGCATCAGTCTCTCCAATGAATATTCAGGACTGATTTCCTTTAGGATTGACTGGTTGAAACTTCTTGCAGTCCAAGGGACTCTCAAGCATCTTCTCCACCATCACAGTTCAAAAGGATCAGTTATTTGGCCTTCAGCTTTCTACATATTCCTACTCCTACATCCATACATGACTACTGGAAAAACCATAGCTTTGACTAGACAGACTTTTGTCAGCAGAGTAATGTCTCTGCTTTCTAATATGCTCTCTAGGTTCGTCACAGTTTTTCTTCCAAGGAGCAAGTTTGTTTTAATTTCATGACTGTAGTCACAATCTTCAGTGATTTTGGAACCCAAGAAAATAAAGTCTCTTACTGTTTTCATTTTTTTCCCAGCTATTTTCCATGAAGTTATGGGACTGGATGCTATGGTCTTAGTTTTTTGAATACTGAGTTTTGTTTTATTTTGTTTTTTTATTAGTTTTGCCATACAATGACATGATATCACCATGGGTTTACATATGCTCCCACTCCAGAACCCCCCTCCCTCCTCCCTCCCCCTGGGAAATCTCGTTGCACCAGCCCCGAGCATCAATCCTGGGCTGGCGATTGATTAGATATATGATAATTAACATGTTTCAATGCCATTCTCCCATATCATCCCACCCTTTCCCTCATTGAATATTGAGTTTTAAGCCAAATTTTTCACTCTCGTCTTTCACTTTCATCAAGAAATAAACACCTTGTAAAAAAATACAATTCCACCCTAACTTCCCTGAAGGATATATGTCCTCCCTACTCCTAGTTTATTTGTACATTCTAATTCCACCTATCATATCCTTCAAATTGCAGTTTTATCTTAATTAATTTTGAACTCCTTTTTGACTATTTCAGTCTACTAGTCTGAGTTTTGATCTAGCAGTTGTTATGAAGGGGTAAAAAATAAATAAATAAATAAATTACATGAATCTATCATAATCTATCCCCCCCCCCTGTACTTTTAATGGTAATTTATATTATTTCTTTTTTTGGCTATTATGGAAAAGTCACTTTGAATATCTATTACTTGTCTCTTGAGGTACATGCGTTCAATATTTTCTATATTATAAATGCCCAAAACTGGAATTGTTTTTTTTTTTTTTTGTCTTTCCAAGCAAATGAATACTTTTATTAACATGGTAAATTTTTTTAAACACACAGTAGGGTTTTGACCTCAAATGCTTGTCAGGTCTGCTACTGAAATGAACTTACAGCTAGACAACTTACGAATCTTGAAGATACCTAGTCCCTGTCCAGTTTAGGGTCCAAAACAGCCCTTGCTTTTCTTCCCCAGACCCTTAAGGGCCCTTGCAAATACCACTTTCATGTCCGGAAACCCCTGAAATGTACCAGGGTATCACAACCGTTACATAGAATACAGAGACCTAGCTTGTCTCCCATTCTAGGTTCCGTGCCACACAAAGCTGAGTTACCTTTTCCAAACGAGCTGCCCAGACAGGTTACATCAGACAGCGTGCCGCATAAAACTTAAAACTTTGAACAAAATACATTTCTCCTCCTTTGGTCTCACACAGAAATCAAAGTCCCCAAACATAATATCATCCTCCAGCCCTTCTTCTGGTCCATCAGTCCCAGCCAGCTCAGCTCCAGTCACACTCCCAGTTGAAGTCTGGTCCCTTCTTCAGCTTCTTTAGCGATCGCTGCATGGAGTCATCGTCCAGAAATAATGTAGTTCCTTCAGGACCTTCAGAGCTGGAGAACTCCAACTCTGAGTCTCATCTGTCACACACAGACCCAAAGTTCCAGGGAGCTAGCAGATCACACAAGAAAGAGCAAAGCGCCTCAAAACTTAGGAACAACGAAAGCCCAGGAACAGCTGTGGGTGCTGCAAGAGCTTACAATCTAGGCCCTAACTCTTGTGAGTGCGTTTTCCAAATAAAAGTTATTGCCCCAAACAAAAACATTTAGCAGTCAAAACTCAAATTGAGGTCATTAACCACAGACCTTAGCAGAAACGTAGTGTAAGAACAGAGTGTAGACAGAGGTGGGGGGAAAAAAAGAAAAAGAAAACAAAAGGCTCTCTGGTTTCAGCTTCTCCGGGGTGTCAGCCAATCTCCATCAATTGACCAGAATCCATTGGCTGTAAACCGCGACCCTCCTTCAGGACGACTCGCTCCTCTCTATCCGCCGCACCAGCTCCACCAGCATCTCTGCCATCTTCGCGATCTCCTTGGCCTTCTCCTCCGCCTTCTCGCACAGCGTGGCCCCCCGGCCCTCGACTCCGTCGTCCGGGTTCTGCAGATGGTTGAGTGCGCTCTCCTCCGAGGCCTCCACCTGCGTCTTTATCTGGATGAGCATATTGTCCATCTCCCACAGCTTGCTCCGGTTCAGCAGGTAGGCCCGCCCGTGCTCGCGGGAAAGCGCCGCGATGTCCTCGCGCATCTCGTTGATGACCGGCAGCAGGAACTGCTCGAAGTCTTCCTCCGGCTCCAGCACCTCCACCTCCTCCGGCTCCGCCAGCTCCACGATGTCCAGGGGCTGCATCTTCCCCGCTCTTCCTGAACCACAGGGCGCAAGGCGGGAGCAGAGAAGCGGAGGACAAAATGCTGGAATTGTTGAGGCATTAAAAAAATGAGCATGTGTAGTTTTAATAGGCTATGGTAACCTATTTTCTAAAATAATATTAAGGGGAACACATGTACACCCATGGCAGATTCATGTCAATGTATGGCAAAACCAACATGATAATGTAAAGAAAATTAAAATGAATAAATAAATTAAATAAAATAAACTAAAAAAAAATAAAATAAAATAATATTAATTTATACTCTGGAAAAAAGACTGTATTTCCTGATGTTTTTCTTTTACTTTCATAATTTTACTCTTTACCAATTGTTTTTATCTTAGTGATTATTGATAATAATATTGAACATTTATTTCCATTCAATTATTATTTAATTTTACATAAAACTTTATAGGACTAGTCATAAAGATCTTACATTTCTTTTTGGTTTTGATTTAACTGGGGTTCAAACAGGACTTTAGCTATCTCAAAAATGAATAGATTTAAAATAGGGAATTAGATACTTGACTTATATGTCCTAGTTCTTATCTTTATCTTATGAAAGTGTTTTGCCATTCATTTTCATTTTTCAGGTCTCCAGATGGAGACTGTCCACTTCATGAAGTGCTAAATAAAGTTTGTTTGTATCAGTTAAATTGTCTTTTTCAATATTTTTAATAGTTTTTTTTTTGGCAAGAAGGAATGAAATGAAGCTGACTGCTAATAACTTAAAGGCAATAAATTGCACAGGCAAGGGGCTCACTGAACATTTTGAGCTCACTGCTTCTGGTTGCTGTTACCAAGCCTTAATGAGGTAATTCACTGATATTTGAGCTCTGCTTCCTTGTGTGCAGCTCTCCAATACAAGCTTTTTTTTTTTTTTTTAAATAAAATAAAATCTGAGAAGTCTCTGTGGCTTGTTAAAGTCCCCAGAAAGGTTTTGGGACCCTGTACAGTTTCCAGGGTAGTTATATTGGAAGTCAGCAATAGGTGCAGACTTTAGGAGACTCACATATCTTCAAGGTAAGTCCAAAGCAAAAACAGAGGGGAGACTTGGGGAAATAAACTAAGACAAGAAATTCAGACTGTTTTTACCAATGGCAAATCAAAATCTAAGTAGACACAAAAGTTGGGCTATTAACCTTTAAGTTATCTGTCACTATAAAGATATATCTTTGAGAAAGGGGTAATAAATTTTTTGCTAATGATAACCTTGGAAGCCAAAGCTACAAAATTGGTGGGTGTGAGATTGAGCACTTAAACCCTGTTAGAGTGCTCAGCCACTTTATTCTGACTACCTTGCTAAGATAAGCTGGTCATATAATAAGTTATAGCTACACTAAGTCACACAACTTCAAGAAAACTTTCATGAAAAAATGTCCATTGTAAGACATCATAAAATTCCCAATCCAGTTTCACATACTCCATAGGTGTTAGTTTGGCCAGAAGAGACCCAAGGCTTAGCTAAAGAAGTAAGATCCTCAAGTGCCAAAGAATTAGGCATGCTACCCTCTGACGAACTTGCTTATTTCATGTTTTAGAAGCTGTAGATATCTACCAAAATCTTACAAGAAAATGTAGAGTTAAATTGCCATTATGAGGAAAGTTCCAAATTGTCAAGACCATTCATCTAAAAAGTGCAATTGAAAGCAAGCTTCCCAAATTAAGCAAACAGAATAAGATCTCTACTGTAATTAGCATGCAGAAAAAAAGGCTTCAAAATTCTAAAATAACTTCACTGAAAGGTTTATTGTAAAAGGCTAATGAAAAAAAGAACAACTCAACATGGCAGAATAGACTACATGAGCTCACCCCTTCTTGTAAAAACATCAAAATCACAACTAGCTGCTGAACAACTATCAGCAACAACAACAACAAAAATCCTGCCACCTAACAAAACAGATACACTCTTTGATTGTAAGAAATACATCCAAAGAGAAAGAGGAAGTCACAACAAAATGATAGAACAGGCACAATTGTGATAAAATTAATCTGATATCCACCAGGTGGGAGACCTGCAAATTGAAAACAAATTATACCCCAGAAGTTACCCTACAGTAGGGAAAGTTCTGAGCTCCCTGTCAAGCTTTCCAGCTGAGAAGGCTGGGAATGGGAAGAGGAACCCCCAGAGAACTGAAGGCCAGTTGAGTTTGATTGCAAGAATTTCAAAGACAGGGGGAAACAGAAATTCCATTCTTGAAGGATGCACACAAAGTGCCATGCACACCAGGAACCAAGGGAAAAAAGTAGTGACCCCATAAGAGACTGTGCCATACCTACCTGCCCTACCTTCTTGTACTGGGGGATCCCTGCAGGGTCAGGGTTTGGCTGTGGTTCATAGCATAGACAAACTGGCGTCAGCAGTTTTGGGAAGTACTAATTTGTTGGAGCCCTCCCAGAGGCTGCTATTAAGTCCACCAAACAGCAGGTAGTCTCCAGTGGTAGGTTGCCTCAGGACAAAAAATCAGCAGGGAAGAAACAAAGGCCCATTCATCATCAGACAAGTGGCTCAAGGTCTCCCTGAGCATGGCACCACCCTCCAGAGGTAAAAGTCCCAGCTTCATCCATCACCAGGTGGGAACAACCCCTTCCATCAGGAAACTTGCACAGATCTCTAAGAAAGCTTGTGGGGCTGGAGAAGACACTTGAAAGTCCCTTGGAAAGCAAGGAGATCAAACCAGTCAATCTTAAGGGAGATCAACCCTGAATATTCACTGGAAGGACTGGCGCTGAAGCTGAAGTTCCAGTATTTTGGTCATCTGATGTGAACAGATGATTCATTGGAAAAGTCCCTGATGCTGGGAAAGGTCAAGGGCAGAATGAGAAGAGGGCATTAGACAAGATGGCTGGATGGCATCACTGATACAATGGAGATTAACTTGGGCAGACTCTGGGAGATGGTGAGGGACAGAGAGGCCTTGCATGCTCCAGTTCATGGGGTTGCAAAGAGTTGGACATGACTGGGAGACTGAACAACAACACCTCTGCATAGAAGTTAAATAAACAGGGTGATATGATACAGGCTTGACATACTCCTTTCCCAATTATAAACCAGTCCATTGTTCCATGTCTGATTCTAACTGCATACAGGTTTCTTCTTCTTGACCTGCATACATGTTTCTCAGAAGACAGATAAGTTGATTTGCTATTCCAATCTCTTTAAGAATTTTCTACTTTGCTGTGATCCACACAATCAAAGGCTTTCAGGTAGTCAATGAAGCAATAGATATTTTTATGAAATCCCCTTGCTTTTTCTATGATCCAATGGATGTTAGCAATTTGATCTCTGGTTCCTGGGTCTTTTCTAAATCTAGCTTGTACATCTGAAAGTTCTTGGTTCATGTACTGTTGAAGCCTAGTTGAAGAATTTTGAATAATACCTTACTAGCATGTGAACTGAGCTCAATTGCATGGTAGATTGAACATTTTTTGGCATTGTACTTCTAGGGATTGGAAAGAAAATGCAATTTCCAGTCCTGTGGCCACTGTTGAATTTTCCAATTTCGTTGGCATATTGTGTGAAGCACTTTAACAGGACCATCTTTAGGATTTTAAGTAGCTCAACTGGAATTCCATCACCTCCACTAGCTTTGTTCACAAGCTTCCTAAGGACCACTTGATTTCATACTCCAGGATGTATGTCTCTATGTGAGTGATCACATCATCGTGGTAGTTTAGGTCATTAAGATCTTTTCTGTAGAGTTATTCTTTGTATTCTTCCCACTTCTTAATATCTTCTGCTTCTGTTAGGTCTATATCGTTTCTGTCCTTTTTTTGTGCCCCTCTTTGGTATCTTCAATTTTCCTGAAGAGATCTCTGGTCTTTCCCATTCTTTTGTTTACTCTATTTCTTTGTCCTGTTCACTGAAGGAGGCTTTTTCATCTCTCCTTGTTATTCTTTAGAACTCTGTATTCAGATGAGTATATCTTTCTTTTTCTCCTTTGCCTTTTACTTCTCTTCTTTTCTCAGTTGTTTGTAAGGCTTCCTCAGATGCCATTTTACCTTGCTGCATTTCTTTTCTTGTGGATGGTTTTGATCACCACCTCCTGTACAATGTTACTAAGCTCTATCCATAGTTCTTCAGTCACTCTATCAGATCTAATCCCTTGAATCTATTTGTCACTTCTACTGTATAATCATAAGGGGTTTTATTTAGGTCCTACCTGAATGGTCTAGTGGTTTTCCCTACTTTTTTCAATTTAAGACTGAATTTTGCAATAAGGAGCTCATGACTTGAGTCACAGTAAGCTTCTGGTCTTGTTTCTGCTGACTTTGTAGAGCTTCTCATCTTTGACTGCAAAGAATATAATTAATCTGACTTCAGAACTAATTATCTGGTGATGTACATGTGTAGAGTTATCCCTTGTGTTGCTGTAAGAAGGTATATTTTATAACCAGTTTGTTCTCTTGGAAAAATTCTTTTAGCCTTTGCCCTACTTCATTTTGTGCCCCAAGATCAAAACTGCCTACTACTTCAGGTTTCTCCTGACTTCCTACTTTTACATTCTAGTCCCCTATGATGAAATGGAAATCATTTTTAGGTATTAGTTCTAGAAGGTCTTGTAGGTCTTCATAAAACCATTCAACTCACTTTCTTCCACATTAGTGGCTGGGGCATAGACTTGAATTACTGTGATTATTAGGTCTCTTAGATTTAATTGAAAATAATAAAGTTCTTTACCCTTAGAACACTTAATTTCTAGTGAAAACTAAGAATTAAGCAATTGTGGGTTATCTGTTATAAGAGCATTCTGTGATTGATACATTTTTAATAACTAATAAATTCTAGAAATGTCAGTCAGTCAGTTCAGTCACTCAGTTGTGTCCTATTCTTTGCAAACCCATGAACCACAGCACTCCAGGCCTCCTTATCCATCTCCAACTCCCACAGTCCACCAAAACCCATGTCCATTGAGTCGGTGATGCCATCCAAACATCTCATCCTTTGTCTTCCCCTTCTCCTCCTGCCCTCAATCTTTCCCAGCATCAGGGTCTTTTTCAATGAGTCAGCTCTTTGCATCAGGTGGCCAAAGTATTGGATTTTTAGCTTCAACATCAATCCTTCCAATGAACACCCAGGACTGATCTCCTTTAGAATGGACTGGTTGTATCTCCTCACAGTCCAAGGGACTCTCAAGAATCCTCTCCAATGCTGCAGCTCAAAAACATCAATTCTTCTGCACTCCGCTTTTTTTTTTTTTTTTTTTTAGAAGTTAGAGAACAGTTCAAAATTTATTCATTTGAAATATATATACTGTGTGCTTGTTCAAGATATTGTAGATACAATATTAATATTAAAACAAAAATCTTTATTCTTCTGTGCTTAAATAGCTAGCACTTATTAACTGTGAGACATTGTACTTATTTCTGGGTGTGTGAACTCAGCTTTCTTCTTTTTAACAGTGCTGCATGGCTTGTGGCATCTTAGTTTCCCAACCAGGGATCAAACCCAGGCCCCTGGCAGTAAGAGTGCTGAGTCCTAATGACTGGATAGGCAGAGAATTCCCAAACACTCCACCAGCATTATTCTTTTTCTACAGAGAGCACGAGGTTAAATAACCTACTTAAGTTTCTACAGTCACAAATCTTGGATCGTACCCTACACTATGGCTTCAGAAGCTGGACTCTTAGTCTCCAAATCATGGTGCTCAAATTATGTTCCCACTGGACCAACAGAAAGGAGCTGACCAGGTGCCAGGTGGGGTCTAATAGGCCATGGGAGGGCATTCCAAACTTGTTATTGAGAGCTTCCTCTGGCTGGTTGGGGAGAATGGGTCTCTGTGAGTCAAGATTTCAAGATAGGGCGCCAGTTAGGGAAGTTGGGCAGGTCTGGGATGGTGGCGTTCATTGATCTTTGCAGTTCTGAGGTGGGTATTGGTGGCCTCATTTTACAGATGTGGCAAGCTGGAAGCTTTTAAGGCCTCAAGAGTTAGTGTCAAATCACATGATTATCTCAATAGATGCAGAGAAAGCCTTTGACAAAATTCAACATCCATTTATGATAAAAACCCTCCAAAAAGCAGGAATAGAAGGAACATACCTCAACATAATAAAAGCTATATATGACAAACCCATAGCAAACACTATCCTCAATGGTGAAAAACTGGAAGCATTCCCCCTGAAATCAGGGACAAGACAAGGGTGCCCACTCTCACCACTACTATTCAACATAGTTTTGGAAGTTTTGGCCACAGCAATCAGAGCAGATAAAGAAATCAAAGGAATACAGATTGGAAAAGAAGAAGTAAAACTCTCTCTGTTTGCTGATGACATGATCCTCTATATTGAAAACCCTAAAGACTCTACGAGAAAATTACTAGAGCTAATCAGTGAATATAGCAAAGTTTCAGGATACAAAATCAACACACAGAAATCCCTGGCATTCCTATACACTAACAGTGAGAAATCAGAAAGAGAAATTAAGGAAACAATCCCATTCACCATCGAAACAAAAAGAATAAAATACTTAGGAGTATTTCTACCTAAAGAATCAAAAGATTTGTATATAGAGAACTATAGAACACTGATGAAAGAAATCAAGGAGGACACAAACAGATGGAGAAATGTACCGTGTTCCTGGATTGGAAGAATCAATATAGTGAAAATGAGTATACTACCTAAAGCAATCTATAGATTCAATGCAATTCCTATCAAGCTACCAGAGGTCTTCTTCAAAGAATTAGAACAAATAATTTCTCAATTTGTATGGAAATACAAAAAACCTCGTATAGCCAAAGCAATCTTGAGAAAGAAGAATGGAACTGGCGGAATCAACCTACCTGACTTTAGGCTATACTACAAATCCACAGTCATTAAGACAGTATGGTACTGGCACAAAGACAGAAACATAGATCAATGGAACAGAATAGAAAGCCCAGAGATAAATCCACGCATCTATGGACACCTTATCTTTGACAAAGGAGGCAAGAATATACAATGGAGAAAAGACAACCTCTTTAACAAGTGGTGCTGGGAAAACTGGACAGCCACTTGTAAAAGAATGAAACTAGATCACTTTCTAACACCATACACAAAGATAAACTCAAAATGGATCAAAGATCTAAGCATAAGACCAGAAACTATAAAACTACTAGAGGATAACATAGGCAAAACACTCTCTGCTATAATCCAAAACGGGATACTCCATGACCCACCTCCCAGAATATTGGAAATAAAAACACAAATAAACAAATGGGACCTAATTAAAATTAAAAGCTTTTGCACTCCGCTTTCTTTATAGTCCAACTCTCACATCCATACATGGCTACTGGAAAAATCATAGCCTTGACTAGATGGACCTTTGTTGACAATGTAATAATGTCTCTGCTTTTTAATATGCTGTCTAGATTGTTCATAACTTTCCTTTCAAGGAGTAAGTGTCTTTTAATTTCATGGCTGCAATCACCATCTACAGTGATTTGGGAGCCCAAACATATAAAGTCAACCACTGTTTCCACTATTTCCCCATCTATCTGCCATGAACTGATGGGACCAGATGCCATGATCTTAGTTTTCTGAATGTTGAGCTTTAAGCCAACTTTTTCATTCTCCTCTTTCACATTCAGCAAGAGGCTCTTTAGGTCTTCTTCACTTTCCACCACAAGGGTGGTGTCATCTGTGTATCTGAGGTTATTGATATTTCTCCCAACAGTCTTGATTCCAGCTTGTGCTTCTTCCAGCCCAGCATTTCTCATGATGTACTCTGCATATAAGTTAAATAAGCAGGGTGACAATATACGGCCTTGACATACTCCTTTTCCTATTTGGAACCAGTCTGTTGTTCCATATCCAGTTCTAACTGTTGCTTCCTGACCTGCATATAGATTTCTCAGGAGGCAGGTCAGGTGGTCTGGTATTCCATTCTGTTTCAGAATTTTCCACAGTTTATTGTGATCCACACAGTCAAAGGCTTTGGCATAGTCAATAAAACAGATATAGATGTTTTTCTGGAACTCTCTTGCTTTTTCAATAATCCAGCGGATGTTGGCAATTTGATCTCTGGTTCCTCTGCCTTTTCTAAAACCAGCTTGAACATCTGGAAGTTCATGGTTCACGTATTGCTGAAGCCTGGCTTGGAGAATTTTGAGCATTACTTTACTAGTATGTGAAATGAGTGCAATTGTGTGGTACTTTAAGCATTCTTTGGCATTGCCTTTCTTTGGGATAAGAATGTATGTAAACTGACCTTTTCCAGTCCTGTGGCCGTTGCTGAGTTTTTCAAATTTGCTGGCATATTGAGTGCAGCACTTTCACAGCATCATCTTTTAGGATTTGAAATAGTTTAACTGGAATTCGATCACCTCCACTAGCTTTGTTTGTAGTGATGCTTTCTAAGGCCCATTTCACTTCACCTTCCATGATGTGGGGATCACAATAAACTGTGGGAAATTCTGAAAGAAATGGGAATACCAGATCATCTGACCTGTCTCTTGAGAAACCTGTATGCAGGTCAGAAAGCAACAGTTAGAACTGGATATGGAACAACAGAATTGGTTCCAAATAGGAAAAGGAGTACGTCAAGGCCGTATATTGTCACTCTGCTTATTTAACTTATATGCAGAGTACATCATGAGAAACGCTGGGCTTGAAGAAGCACAAGCTGGAATCAAGATTGCTGGAAGAAATGTCAATAACCTCAGATATGCAGATGACACCACCCTTATGGCAGAAAGTGAAGAGGAACTAAAAAGCCTCTTGATATAAGTGAAAGAGGAGAGTGAAAAAGTTGGCTTAAGGCTCAATATTAAGAAGACTAAGATCATGGCATCTGGTCCCATCACTTCATGGCAAATAGATAGGGAAACAGTAGAAACAGTGTCAGACTTTATTTTGGGGGGCTCCAAATTCACTGTTGTCTTCAATTTATCAGAGAATTGGGTGTCAGTCTGAATGATATCAAGGAAATAATCCGTAAATCTAACTGTATTATCTTGGATTTTCTTATTTAAATCAGGGTAATTTTAAACTGTAATTAAGATATAAAGAGGAAAAGTTTGCATTTAGACACCAGAGATTCCAACTTTCCTATCTAGAACCACTCTCACCTCTAAATTTATATCTTCCTGTCAGCTTGGAGATTCTTGCTTTTCTTTGTCACCACAAGGACCCTCCCTGTTCACATATGATGGTTTCTTGCTACTTGGCCTCTGCCTCTCTTTCTTTGTTTATATCTAGCTATTAGCCTGATTTAACACTAGGTATTTTTACTATTTGTCCTGATGAAATTTTACTATTAATAAAAATATCTTGTGCCTGTTGACTAAAACCTGACACTTGTCTATCAACTATAAATTGGCACTTGCCAAGAGCATTTGATAGTGACTGAATAACAACAACAAGAAGGGCATGTGTCATCTCTGTAGAGATTGAAGTAGCCATCAAGCTCTGATGCGATGACACTTCTAATTAAGGCTTAATGCGGATAAAAGGAACTCAGAGTAGATAAATCTATGTTCAGTAATTAATGTTTCAGTGTTTTATATTATTTGGAAATGATGAAGAAATTTGATGAATATCCATCATTTAATTATTACAGTATAACTTCAAGGTTTCAAGTTATCAAAAGGATTATGCAAAATGAAGATGTATAGAACAGTCTTTCAGACTCTATGGGAGAGGGCAAGGGTGGCATGATATGGGAGAATGGCATTGAAACATGTGAATTATCATATGTGAAATCAATCGCAGGCCCAGGTTTGATGCTTGGTACAGGGTGCTCAGGGCTGGTGCACTGGGATGATCCAGAGAGATGGAATCGGGAGGGAGGTGGGAGGGGAGTTCTGTAAGGGGAACACATGTATACCCATGGCAGATTCATGTCAATGTATGGCAAAATCAACATGATAATGTAAAGGAAATAATAATAATAATAAAGGATTATGGAAAACACTTTTAAATATATATATCATAAAGCATAGTAATTGGTGTATAGTTTCAAGTGGTTGTAATTTACCAGACAACCCATTGGAATCCTATCAACCCTTGTTCATGGAGCTGAAGTTTATTCTCCAAGTCTGTGAGTCTGTTTATATTTTATAAATAAGCTTATTTGAATCATTTTTAGTTCAGATTTCACATATAAGTGATATCATGTGAAATTTGTCTTTCTCTGACTTACTCACTTAGTATGACAATGTCTATGTACATGCCATGATAAAGTGAAAGTCTCTCAGTCATGTCTGACTCTTTGTGACCCCATGGACTGTAGCGCACCAGGATCCTTTGTCCATGGAATTCTCCAGGCAAGAATTCTGGAGTGGAATGGGTTGCCATTCCCTTCTCCAGGGGATCTTCCCAATCTGGGGATTGAACCCAGGTCTCCCAAATTGCAGGTTGATTCTTTACATTATTTCATTCTTTTTGATGGATGAGTAATATTCCATCCACTACTCCTTTATCCATTTCTCTGTGAATGCACATTTAAGTTGATTTCATGTCTTCTCTATTGTAAACAGTGTTACAATGAACATTGTGGTGTGTGGATACTTTGGACCATATTTTTCTTTGAATATATGCACAGAATTCAGATTGCAGGATCATAATGTAGCTTTATTTTTAGTTTTTGTTGTTGTTGTTGTTTTAAGTAACCTCCTAAACGCTTGATGGTAATGTAAGTTGGTACAGTCATTGTTAAAATACCAATCTACATTCCCACCAACAGTATAGGATGTCATCCTTCTCTCTACCAGTTGTCCAGCATATATTGTTTAAAGACTTTTTGGTGGCATTCTGACCTGCGTGAGCTGATATCTTGTTGTAGTTTTAATTTACATTTCTTTAATAATTACCAACAAGAAACATCTTTTCATGTGCTTCTTAGCCATTTTTATGTCTTATTGGGACAGATGCCTACTAAGGTCTAATGCCCATTTGCCTGTTTTTTGGTTTGTTTTTATGATATTAAGCCTCAGGAGTTGGTTGTAAGTTTAGAGGCTAATCCCTTGTCGGTCACATAGTTTGCAAATATATCTCCCATTCTGTGGGCTGTCTTTTCACGTTGTTTATGGTTTCCATTGCTTGCAAAAGCTTTTGAGCTTAATTATATCCCATTTGTTTATTTTTGTTTTTATTTCCATTACTTTTGAAAACAGATTGAAAAAAAAAATTGATGTGATTTATGTCAAAGAGTATTCTGCGTATGTTTCCATTTTAGAGTTTTGTAGTGTCTGTTCTCACATTTAGCTCTTTAATTTATTTTGAGATTATTTTTTTGTGTGGTGTTAAAAAGTTTCAGAACTTCATTTTTTTTTAATATGTAGCTTTCCAGTTTTCCAAGAAGCATTTATTGAAGAGACTGTTTCCTCCATTGTATAATCTTGTTTCCTTCATCAAAGATTAATAGACCATAGATATATGGGTTTATTTCTGGACTTTCTATTATGTCCTTTTGATCTGTATTTCTATTTCTGAGCCAGAATTTTACTGTTTGGATAACTATGCCTTTGTAATAGTGTCTGCAGTCAGAGAGCCTGATTCCTCCATTTCATTTTTCTTTCTTAAGATTGCTTAGAGTATTCAGGGTCTTTTGTGTCTCCACATAATATTTTTTATTTTATTTCTGTGAAAAATACCTTTGGTAACTGTATAGGGATTGCATTGCATCTGTAGATTATCATGTATAGTATAGTCTTCCAGTCAAAGAACATGGTATTTCTTTCCATCTTTTTCAGTTATCTTTGATTTCTTTGATAGGCATCTTAGAGTTCTAGGGGGAACAGGTCTTTGTTTTCCTTCATAGGTTTATTCTTATGTATTATTTATTTATTTATGTGATGATATATGTGATTGTTTCTTCAATTTCTATTTCTGATCTTTTGTTTTTAGTGTTTAGAAATACAATAGACTTCTGTGTATAATTTTGTAACTTGCAGCTTTATCAAATTTATTGATGAATTCTAGTAATTTTCTGGTAGTGTTTTCAGAATTTTCTATGTATAGTATCATGTCATCTGCAAACAATGACAGTTCTACTTCTTTTCCAATTTTGATTCCTTTTATTTCTTTTTTTCCCTCTGGTTTCCAAAGCTGTGTTGAATAAAAGTAGTGAGAGTGTACATGCTTGTCTTGTTCCTGATCTTAGAGGAAATGCTTTTAGCATTTCACATCAAGTATGATGTTAGCTGTCAGTTTGTTATGTATAGTCTCTATTATATTGAAGAATATACTCTCTATGAACACTTTCTGGAGAATTTTTATCATAAATGTGTATTGAATTTTGTCAAAATTGTGCCTACATCTACTGAGATGACCATATGCTTTAGTCAGTTTGTTGATGTGATATGTCACACTGATTGAGTTCTGGGTACTGAAACATACTTGCATCTCTGGGATAACTCCTACTTGACCATGGTGCATGATCCTTTTAATGTATTGTTGGATTCAGAGTCCTAGTATTATGTTGAGGATTTTTGCATCTATATTTATCAGTGATATTGGCCAGTTGCTTTCCTTTTGTGTGAATTTTTTTTTTCTTCCAGTTTTGGTATTTGGGTGCTGGTAGCTTCTTAGAATGAGTTTTCTAGCTTTCCTTCCTCTACAATTTTTTGGAACAGTTTCAGAAGGATAAGTGTTATATATATTCTATAAATGTTTGATAGAAACCACATGTGAAGCCCTCACTGGACTTTCATTTGTTGTGAGTTTTTAAATCACAGCTTCAACTTCAGTACTTATGATTAATCTGCTTTTATTTTCTGTTTCTTCCTGGTTCTGTCTTGTGAGATCAGACATTTCTAAGAATTTGTTATTTCTTCTAGATTGTCTGTTTTATTGGCATACAGTTGCTTGTAGTAATCTCTTATGATCTTTTGTATTTCTGTGATGTCAGTTGTAATTTTTCCTTTTCCATTTCTAATTTTATTGATTTCAATCCCCTTCCCCCTCCCCACTTTTTTTTATGAGTCTGATTAAAGATTTATCAATTTTGTTTGCCTTTACAAAAAAAATAACTTTTGATTTCATTGATCTTTGCTATTGGTTTCTTCATCTCTATTTTACTTATTATTGCTCTGATCATTATATTATCTTTCCTTCTATTAAATTTGCATTTTGTTCATTCTTCTTTCTCTAGTTGCTCTATGTGTAAGTTTAGGTTGTTAATTTATTTGAGAATTGTCTTTTGCCCTGAAGTAGACTCTTTATTGCTACAAACTTCCCTCTTAGATTTGCTTTTGTTGTAACAAATAGGTTTTGATTGTTGCACTTTTGTTTTCTTTTGTCTCTATGTATTTTTTTTTTAATTTCTCCTTTGATTCTTCAGCTATCCATTTGCTGTTTAGTAGCATACTATTTAGCCTCCACTGGTTTGTGTTTGTTACAGTTTTTCTTTTTCTTGTAGTTTCTTTCTAAACTCACAGTGTTGTGGTTGGAAAGGATGCTTGCTATGATTTCAATTTTCTTAAATTTACTGTAGTTTGCTTTATGGTTCAGCACATTGTCAGTCCTGGAGAATATTCCACTTACACATGAGAAGAATATACATTCTACTTCTTTTGGATAGCATGCGCTACAAATATCAATTAAATCCATCTGCCTTAATGTGTCATTTAAGACTTGGGTTTCTTTTTCAATTTTCTGACTGGATGGTCTGTCCATTGAAAAAACTGGAATGTTAAGGTCCTCCACTATTACTTGATTACTATCAATTTCTCCCTTAATGGCTATTAGTAGTTGTCTTTTATATTGAGGTGCTCCTATATTGGGTGCATGCATGTTTATAGTTGCTTTATCTTCTTCTTGGATTGACCCCTTGATCATTATGCAGCATCATTATTTGTCTTTTATAAAAGTCTTTATTTTAAATTCTATTTGGTCTAATATGAATATTTTTATACTTGCTTTCTTTTATTTTCCATTTGTGTAGAATATAATTTTCCATACCCTCATTTTCAGTCTCTATTTGTTCCTATGTTTGAAATGGATCTCTTGTAGACAGTATTTACGCAGACCTTATTTGTGTATTCACTCATCCAGTCTATGTCTTTTGTTTGGAAGATTAAATTCACTTACATTCAAGATAATGGGAGTTCCCCTGTATGTTATTGGTTGGTTTTCCATTGTTGCTTTTTAATGTTTTTTATCTTTAATTTTTGTCAATTTGATTACTGTATGTCTTGGCATGTTCTTAGG
This sequence comes from Antilocapra americana, assembly GCA_007570785.1. Lineage (NCBI taxonomy): Eukaryota > Metazoa > Chordata > Mammalia > Artiodactyla > Antilocapridae > Antilocapra > Antilocapra americana. The sequence goes on from ML663566.1 coordinate 28,077,695, forward strand.
TTTATCATGCCTAGGACTCTCTGTTCTTCCTGGACATATATGATGGTGTCCTTTTCTATGTTAGGAGAAAGTAGTATTAACTTTTCAAATATTTTCTCACATCCTTTTTGTCTCTTCTCCTTCTGTGACCCTTATAATGTGAATGTTGGTGCATTTAATGTTTTCCTAGAAATCTATTAGAAAACCTTCACTTCTTTTAATCCTTTTTATATTTAAAAAGACTTCTACCATTCTGTCTTCCAGCTTACTTTTCTTCTGTCTCACTTTTTCTGCTGTTAATTCATTCAAATATATTTTTAATTTCCATTATTGTAATGCATATCTCTGGTTGTTTGTTCTTCAGTTCTTCTGGGTCTTTTTAAAATATTTATTGCATCCTTTTAATCCTTGCCTCCATTCTTTCTCTAAGATCTTTGATTGTCTTCATTATTATTATTCTAATTTTTTTATGGTAGATTGGCTATCTCTACTACATTTATTTGTTCTTCTAGTGTTTCACTTTGTTCTTTCATAAGGAACACATTTCTCTGCCTTGTCATTTTGACTAACTTTCTGTGACTGTGATTTCCATTAAGCAGACTGCAGGGGTGTGGTTCTTGCTTCTGCTGTCTGCAGAGGCTTGCTTTACTATGAAACTTTTACAAAAGTGAGATTCAAGGAAAGACCCCTACCAAGTACTCTTGACCACTGGCACTGCTATTAAGTTATGAGTTATCAGCACCCTCTCAGGTCATGTATAAATATCAAAGACCTCAAAATCACGTGGGCTAGGAAGAAAAATAGCTACACTGAGGTAGATTGCTTCATTCCTAAACAAGAATTATTTTTTCTCATTTATCCTTCCCTCTGTGACCATCCTTTTCCTAATTCTTATGCCCTGAAGCTTTTTATAATTCTCTTTTATCTACTTTTGCCTTGTCCTGATCTGAGAAGTTGGTATTGTTCAGTATGTTCAGGTCATTTAAAAAGATAGTAATCTAGTGTCCAACTAACTGTTGGATTTACTGTGGTATTGGTGAGCCTATAGTCCTGCCCATTAAGAACTTCTCCCTAATTTTCAATGCCTCTGTTTCCTTGAAGCAAACTTGCTGGACAAACACCTCTGGGAAAATAAAGACACAGCTATGTGAAATATATAAACAGGCCAACTGGCTTAAAGAAATATTCACTATTTAGGATCATATCTTTGACTTATTTGCTTTTAGGTGATTCGGGTCGTGGATAACCTGGCTCAGGAGTGCCCTCCAAACAGCAGGCATTATTGTGTTGTTAATAATTATAACTGTCTCCTTAATGTGCTACATTCACTCAAAAGTTTTAAATGCATGTGTGCAGCCACTGACAAGCCAACAAAGCTTAAACAGGCAAGGAAGACTTACGCAAGACTCATTCAAGACTTATGCAAAAAAGACAAGGTATTCAACTCAACTCCACTAAGATGAAAGGGTGGAGGATATTTAATTTTAAATGCTAGGAAAAGCTAATAGCATTTTAAGTTATATGATAAGCTAATAGAAAAGGCTAGAGGATATAAGGAGAATAAATGATCAACATGATGGGGCTATCTGTATTTTCTAATTGTCATTTTTCAGAGTTAGGTTCCTACCTTCCCATAGAAAATTGGAGATGGGGTGTTATCATTCATGTCGATTCTCTTTCACAGAGATGGCTCTCCTGGTCCTGAGAAAAACATTTTGGGATATAGAAGATTAACATCTCTAAAGAGCAGAGAGAGTTTGAAATTAGAAGTTTCCTAAACTAAATGTTTTAATAAAAGGAAGGTGAAGTAAGAAGAAAGTTTAGACAGGCTGAGGGGAAACTTAAGGTAGTCTTGGTCACTGCTGAGGTCAGGATGCTTCAGGAAGCTATTATCTATCTGAATTTCACAGATGAACAGCAGTGCTGAAGAAAATAATTCACAACACTGCAAAACATGTTATTTTTAAAGCCAGACTATTCATCTCTGCCTAAAAGACTAACTTATCCTCTAAGTTAGTCTAAAGACGAGCTTATCCTCTAACTTGCTACACATCACAGGTTTTGATTTGTGATATTCTTGCTGTTGTTTAATTCAAAAATATTTCTAATTATATTACGACCTTTTATATGATGCACTAATGTTCAAGCATGGGAGTTCTAGTTAACATTCTGCACTTCATTTCCAGTAAACTTGTTCTTGCCAAAGTATGTTGTTCTTATTGAAATACTTTGCAATTATTTGCTCAAAATTATGCTCAAATAATTCATAAATGTTGGTAAATCTTTATGTATAATTGAAAATTGTTGGAGAGTAAAATGTCCTCAGTATAGCCAATTAAAACAAATACATTATTCTTTTATTCTTATTGTTAAAATCATTATTCCTACTGATATATTTTGTGTGCTTTTTATATTAATTATTAAAGAGAGCCATGTTACTATCTCCCACTGAAGACAAATTTTTATTCTTCTTCCTGTAGTTCTGTCAAGACTTGCTTTATACATTGTCAAATTATTTTATATACTGTAAATGGGTTATCATCTAAGTAAATTAAATATTTCATTATATTATATTTTTTCTAAAAATATTTTATAACCTTGAAAGTGTTATTTTTAGATGAATATAGTTAAACTATTTTATTTTGATTACACTCTTATTGATGTAACTTGATCTATAGCTTGCAATTGAAATTTTGTGTATTAGTTGTATTACTTTTGAAGAGTTTGATTTTTATTAAAGTTTATTAAATTTGCCCATTATGAGAGTATTAAATATATCCATTAAACTTACTAATTAACTACATTTGACTAATACACATATTTTTTAATTTATTGAATGTTACCTATTTTTAATATTTTATAAATATTTTTATATTTCTTACAAATATTGAATAAATATGAATCACTCAATTATTATCACCATTTATATAGCTTTTATTATGTTGAGGTATGTTCCTTCTATTCCTGCTTTTTGGAGGGTTTTTATCATAAATGGATGTTGAATTTTGTCAAAGGCTTTCTCTGCATCTATTGAGATAATCATGTGATTTTTATTCTTCAATTTGTTAATGTGGTGTATTACATTGATCAATTTACAAATATTGAAGAATCCTTGCATCCCTGGGATAAAGCCTACTTGATCATGATGTATGATTTTTTAAATGTGTTGTTGGATTCTATTTGCTAGAATTTTGTTAAGGATTTTTGCATCTAAGTTCATCAGTGATATTGGCCTGTAGTTTTCTTTTTTTGTGGCATCTTTGTCGGGTTTTGGAATTAGGGTGATGGTGGCCTCATAGAATGAGTTTGGAAATTTACCTTCCTCTGCAATTTTCTGGAAGAGTTTGAGTAGAATAGGTGTTAGCTCTTCTCTAAATTTTTGGTAGAATTCAGCTGTGAAGCCATCTGGTCCTGGGCTTTTGTTTTTTGGAAGATTTCTGATTACGGTTTCAATTTCCGTGCTTGTGATGGGTCTATTAATATTATCTATCTCTTCCTGGTTTAGTCTTGGAAAGTTGTACTTTTCTAGGAATTTGTCCATTTCATCCAAATTGTCCAGTTTATTTGCATATAGTTGCTGATAATAGTCTCTTATGATCCTTTGTATTTCTGTGTTTTCTGTTGTGATCTCTCCGTTTTCATTTCTAATTCTGTTGATTTGGTTCTTCTCCCTTTGTTTCTTGATGAGTCTGGCTAATGGTTTGTCAATTTTATTTATCTTCTCAAAGAACCAGCTTTTGGCTTTGTTGATTTTTGCTATGGTCTCTTTTGTTTCCTTTGCATTTATTTCTGCCCTGATCTTTAAGATTTCTTTCCTTCTACTAGACCTGGGCTTCTGCATCTCTTCCCTTTCTAGGTGCTTTAGATGTAAAGTAAGTTTATTTATTTGATTTTTTTCTTGTTTCCTGAGGTGAGCTTATATTGCTATGAACTTTCCCCTTAGCACTGCTTTCACAGTGTCCCATAGGTTTTGGGCTGTTGTGTTTTCATTTTCATTCATTTCTATGCATAACTGAATTTCATTTTTTATTTCTTCTGTGATTTGTTGGTTATTCAGCAGTGTGTTGTTGAGCCTCCATATGTTGGAAGTTTTGAGTGGTTTTTTCCTGTACTTGATATCTAATCTCACTGCATTGTGGTCAGAAAAGGTGCTTGGGATGATTTCAATATTTTTGAATTTCTCAAGGTTAGATTTATGGCCCAGGATATGATCTATCCTAGAGAAGGTCCCGTGTGCACTTGAGAAAAAGGTGAAATTCCTTGTTTTGGGGTGGAATGACCTATAGATATCAATTAGGTTTAGTTGGTCTATTGTATCATTTAAAGTTTGAATTTCCTTGTTACTTTTCTGTCTAGTTGATCTATTCATTGGTGTGAGTGGTGTATTAAAGTCTCCCACTATTATTGTGTTGTTGTTAATTTCCCCTTTCATACTTGTTAGCATTTGCCTTACATATTGTGGTGCTCCTATGTTGGGTGCATAAATATTTATAATTGTTATTTCTTCTTCTTGGATTCATCCTTTGATCATTATGTAATGTCCATCTTTATCTCTTTTCACTGCCTTTATTTTAAAGTCTACTTTATCTGATATGAGTATTGCCACTCCTGCTTTCTTTTGGTCTTTATTCGCATGGAATATCTTTTTCCAGCCTTTAACTTTCAGTCTATATGTGTCCCTAGGTTTGAGGTGGGTCTCTTGTAGACAACATATATAGGGGTCTTGTTTCTGAATCCAATCAGCCAATCCTTGTCTTTTGGTTGGGGCATTCAACCTGTTTACATTTAAGGTAATTATTGATAAGTATGATCCTATTGCCATTTATTTTATTGTTTTGAGTTCGAGATTATCTACCCCATCTGTGTTTCCTATCTAGGCAAGATCCTTTAGCATTCGTTGGAGGGCTGGTTTGGTGTTGCTGAATTCCCTCAGTTTCTGCTTGTCTGAAAAACCTTTGAATTCTCCTTCAAATTTGAATGAGATCCTTGCTGGGTACAGTAATCAGGGTTGTAGATTGTTTTCTTCCATGACTTTATGTTTTGCTATTCCCTTCTGGCCTGAAGCGTTTCTGTTGAGAGATCAGCTGTTATCTTTATGGGATTCCCCTTGTGAGTTATTTGTTGTTTCTCCTTTGCTGCTTTTAAAATTTGCTCTTTATATTCGATATTTGTTAATTTGATTAGTATGTGTCTTGGGGTGTTCCGCTTGGGGTTCATTCTATTTGGGACTCTCTGTGTTTCTTGGACCTGAGTGGCTATTTGCTTTCCCAATTTAGGGAAATTTTCAACAATTATCTCTTCAAGAATTTTCTGATGGTCTTTCTTTTTGTCTTCTTCTTCTGGGACTCCTATGATTCGAATATTGGTGCGTTTAACAGTGTCCCAGAGGTCTCTAAGATTGTCCTCATTTCTTTTAATGCTTTTTTCATTTTTCCTTTCTGTTTCATTTATTTCTACCATTCTGTCTTCTACCTCACTTATCCTGTCTTCTATCTCTGTTATTCTACTGTTGGTTCCCTCCAGGGTGTTTTTTATCTCATTTATTGCATTATTTATTGTATTTTGACTCTTTTTCATTTCTTCTAAGTCCTTGTTAAAGCTTACCTGCATCTTCTCAATCCTTGCCTGCAGGTTATTGAACTGCAACTCCAACTTATTTTCCAGGTTTTGCATCATTTTCACTATCATTATTCAGAATTCTTTGTCAGGTAGACATCCTATCTCTTCGTCTTTTGTTTGGTCTAGCGGATATTTATCCTGTTCCTTTACTTGCTGGGTATTTCTCTGCCTTTTCATCTTTTTTATCTTCCTGTGTTGTCCCTTTACTGTGGGGGTTCCTCACTATGGGAGGGGTTGGATGTGTGGTTTGTCAAAGTTTCCTGGATGGGAAAGCTTGTGCGGTGTTCTGGTGGGTGGATCTGGGTTTCCTCACTGTAGCTAGCAATAGAGTGTCCAGTAAAGAGTTTTGAGGTGTTGGTGGACTTGGTGTGACCTTGGGCAACCTGTGTATTGAAGCTCCAGGCAGTGTTCCTGCATTGCTGGAGAACACCGAGGATACCAGAATTGAAAGAGCCACGTGTACCCCAATGTTCATCGCTGCATTGTTTACAATAGCCAGGACATGGAAGCAACCTAGATGCCCATCAACTGACGAATGGATAAGAAAGCTGTGGTGCATATACACAATGGAATATTACTCAGCATTAAAAAAAAAATTCCTTTGAACCAGTTCTACTTAGATGGACGAAACTGGAGCCCATTATCCAGAGTGAAGTAAGCCAGAAGCAAAAACAACAATACAGTATGTTAACACATATATATGGAATTTAGAAAGACAATAACGAGAACGCAACATGTGAGACAGCAAAAGGAACGCAGATGTATAGAATAGACTCGTGGACTCTGTGGATGAGGGTAAGGGTGGGATGATATGGAAGAATGGCATTGAAACACGTTAATTATCATATGTGAACTCAATTCCCAGCCCAGGATTGATGCTCGGGGCTGGTGCATCGAGATCTCCCAGGGGGAGGGAGGAGGGAGGGAGGAGGGACGGAGGAGGGAGGGGGAGCATATGTAAACCCATGGTGATATCATGGCATTTTATGGCAAAAACAATAATAATAAAAAAATTATTATCACTATTATTTTAAACTTTTTCTAAATTTCAATTTATTTCTGAAAGAGCTCAATAATTATAGCAAGAATAATTAACTTCAGTTCAGTTCAGTAACTCAGTCCTGTCCGACTCTTTGAGACTCCATGGACTGAAACACATCAAGCTTCACTATCCAGCACCAACTCCTGGAGCTTGCTAAAACTCATGTACATTGAGCCTGGAATGTCAAGCAACCATCCTCTGTCATCCCCTTCTCCTCCTGCCTTCTATTTTTGCCAGCATCACAGTCTTTTCCAAAGAGTCAGTTCTTTGCATCAGCTGGCCATAGTTTTGGAGCTTCAGCCTCAGCAACAGTAATTCCAACGAATATGTAGGACTGATTTCCTTTAGGATTGACTGGTTTGAACTCCTTGCAGTCTATGGGACTTTCAAGAGTCTTCAACACCACAATTCAAAAGCATCAGTTCTTCAGTGCTCAGCTTTCTTTATAGTCTAACTCTCACATCCATACATGACTATTGGAAAAACCATAGCTTTAACTAGATGGACTTTCATCAGCAAAGTAATGTCTCTGCTTTTTAATATGTTGTCTAAGTCGGTCAAAACTTTTCAACCAAGGAGCAAGCCTCTTTTAATTTTATAGTTGCAGTCAGCATCTATAATGATTTTGGAGCCCAAGTAAAGAAAGTCTCTCACTGTTTCCATTGCCGACCCATTATTTTCCATGAAGTGATGGGAACAGGTGCTACAATCTTTGTTTTTTGAATGTTGAGTTTTAAGTCAACTTTTTCATTTTCCACTTTCACTTTCATCAAGAGGTTCTTTAGTTTCTCCTCGTTTTTTGGCCTAAGAGTGGTGACATCTTCATATCTAAGGTTCTTGATATTTCTCCCTGAAATCTTGATTCCAGCTTGTGCTTCATCCAGGCCTGTATTGCATTATGTACTCTGAATATACTCACAGTCTCTCATATCAGGAAGCTTCCATAAGCCTCTTATCCTTATCCCTTAGGGGGCAGATAGAATGAAAACCACAATCACAGATAAATAATCAAAGTGATCACGTGGAACACAGCCTTGTCTAACTCAACAAAACTATGAGCCATGCCCTGTAGGGCCATCCAAGATGGAAGGGTCATGTTAGAGAGTTCAGAAAAAAATGTGATCCACTGGAAAGAGAATGGCAGGCCACTCTAGTATTCTTGCTTGAGAACCCCATGAACAGTATGAAAAGACAAAAATATATGACACTGAAACGTGAATTAACCAGGTCAGTAGGTGCCCAATATGCTACTGGAGAAGAGTGGAAAAATAACACCAGAAAGAATGAAGAGACTGAGTCAAAGTAACAACACACAATTGTCGATGTGACTATGATGGAAGTTAAATCTGATATTGTAAGGAGCAATATTACATAGGAATCTGGAATGTTAGGTCTGTGAATCAAAGCAAGTTAGAAGTGGTCAAACAGGAGATGGCAATAGTAAACATTGACATTTTAGGAATCAGTAAACTAAAATGATCTGGAATGGGTGAATTTAACTCAGATGACCATTTCATCTATTACATTGGGAAAGAATCTCTTAGAAGAAATGGAGTAGTCATCATAATCAACAAAAGAGTCTGAAATGCAGTACTTGGATGCCATCTCAAAAATGACAGAATGAACTCTGTTCTTTTCCAAGGCAAACCATTCAATACCACAGTAATCCAAGTCTATTCCCTAACCACTAATGCTGAAGAAGCTGAAGTTGAATGGTTCTATGATGACCTACAAGACTTTCTAAAAGTAACCGCCAAAAAAGATGTTCTTTTCATTATAAGGAACTGGAATGCAAAAGTAGGAAGTCAAGAGATACTTGGAGTAACAGGCAAATTTGGTCTTAGAGTACAAAATGAAGCAGGGAAAAGTCTAACAGAGTTTTGCTAAGAAAACGCACTGGTCATATCAAACTCCCTCTTTCAACAACACAGGAGACAACTCTACACATGAACATCATCATATGGTCAATATCAAAATCAGATTGATTATATTCTTTGCAGCCAAAGATGGAGAAGCTCTATACAGCCAGAAAAAACAAGACTGGGAGCTGACTGTTGCTCAGATCATGAACTCCTTATTGCCAAATTCAGACTTGAATTGAAGAAAGTAGAGAAATCCACTAGACCATTCAGGTATGACCTAAATCAAATCCCTTACGATTATAGAGTGGAAGTGACAAATAGATTCAAGGTATTAGATCTGATAGAGTGCCTGAAGAATGAAGAACAGAGGTTTGAGACATTGTACAGGAGGCAGTAATAAATACCACCCTCAAGAAAGAGAAATGCAAAAAGGCAAAACAGTTTTCAAAAGAGGTCTTAAAGATAGCTGAGAAAGGAAGAGAAGCCAAAGGCATAGGAGAAAAGGAAAGATACACCCATTTCAATGCAGAGTGCCAAACAACAGCAAGGAGAGATAAAAAAAAAAAAAAGCCTTCCTCAGTGATCACTGCAAAGAAACAGAGGAAAACAATAGAATGGGAAAGACTAGAGATCTCTTCAAGAAAATTACAGATACTAAAGAAACATTTCTTGCAAAGATGGACCCAATAAAGGACAGGAATAAGCCGAATCTAACAGAAGCAGAGATATTACAAAGAGGTGGCAAGAATACCCAGAACTATACAAAAATGATCATCATGACCCAGATAACCACAATGGTATGATCATTCACCTAGAGCCAGACATCCTGGAATGTGAAGTCAAATGGGCCTTAGGAAGCATAAATACTAACAAAGATTGTGGGGGTGATGGAATTCCAATTGAGCTATTTCAAATGAGTCTTTCCATTTTTATGGAGGAAGATGGAAATAATATTAAAGTTTGCAGTGTAATAAGTTAGTTATTCCAGTTGAGCTAGTCCAAATCCTAAAAGATGATGCTCTTAAAATGCTGCACTCAATATTCCAGTAAATTTGGAAAACTCAGCAGTGGTCATAGGACTGGAAAAGTTCAATTTTTATTCCAATCCCAAAGAAAAGCAATGTCAAAGAATGTTCAAATTATCACACAGTTGCACTCGTCCCACATAATAGCAAAGTAATGCTCAAAATTCCCCAAGCCAGGATTCAACAGTACATGAACTGAAAACTTCCAGATTGGTCAAGCTGGATTTAGAAAATTCAGTGGACCAAGAAATTAAATTGCCAGCATCTGTTGGATCACCAAAACAGCAAGAGAGTTTCAGAAAAACACCTCCTTCTGTTTTATTGAAAATGTCAAAGTCTTTGACTATGTAGATCACAACAAATGGTGGAAATTCTTCAAGATATGGAAATATCAGGCCACCTGACCTGCCTCCTAAGAAATCTGTATGCAGGTCAAGAAGCAAAAGTTAGAAATGGACATTGAATAACATACTGGTTCCAGATAGAGAAAGGAGTATGTCAAGGTTGTATATTAGCACCCTGCTTATATAACTTATATACAGAGTACATCATGGGAAATGCTGGAATAGATGAAGCACCAACTGGAATCAAAATTGCTGGGAGAAATATCAATAACCTCAGATATGCAGGTGAAACCTCCCTATGGTAGAAAGTAAAGAAGAACTAAAGAGCCTCTTGATGAAAATGAAAAAAGAGAGTGAAAAGTTGGCTTAAAAATAAAAATTCAGAAAAAATAAGATCATCGTATCCCATCCCATCACTTCATGGCAAATGGTTGGGGAATAATGGAAACAGTGAGAAGCTTTATTTTTTGTGGCTCCAAAATCACTGCAGATGGTGATTCCAGCCATGAAATTAAAAGACATTTGCTCCTTGGAAGGAAAGCTCTGACCAATCTTGACAGCATGTTATAAAGAAGAGACATTACTTTGCCAACAAATGTTCACCTAGTCAAACTATGTTTCTTCCAGTAGTTATGTATGGATGTGAGATTTGGAGGATAAATAAGTTGAGTGCCAAATAATTGATGCTTTTGAACACTGGTTTTGTAGAAGACTCTTGAGAGTCTCTTGGACTGCAAGGAGATCAAACCAGTCAATCCTAAAGGAAATCGGTCTTGAATATTCAATGGAAGGACTGGTATGAAGCTGAACCTCTAATACTCTGGCCACCTTATGTGAAGAACTGACTCATTGGAAAAGACCCTGATGCTGGGAAAGATTGAAGGCAGGAGGAAAAGGAGATGACAAAGGATGAGATGATTGGATGACAGCACCAACTCGACGGGCATGACTTTGAGTAACTTCTGGGAGTTGGTGATAGACAGGGAAGCCTGACAAGCAGCAGTCCATGGGGTCATGGATCGGACACAACTGAGCGACTGAACTGATATGAACTGAGGAGTAGTGAGGACAAATGAACTAGTCTCTGAAAATGAATGCATTTTATATGTTAAATATACTATCTTGGAAAATTACGCAAAAAAAAAACACCCTACAATTACATATCCCATTAACATTTAGAAGTGTATCATCATATTTCATATGATATCTGAAAAAGTTTGATGTACATTTTTCACTGGAAAAGAAAAATTAAAACTTAGAAATATGGTAAAAAAAAAATTTGGCAATTATAGACCCTAGAAGGACTTCAGGATCTCAAAACTTCTTGGAGTACACTCTGAGAAGTTATGACATGGAATAAAAGACAATATTATAGAGATGGTTAGCTTTGCTGCAATAGCTGTAAGAGATGAATTTGTTACAAGAGTGTGGTGCTGCTGGAAAAACAAAACAAGCACAAACAAGCAAATGAAAAACCCAAACCTTGAGTTTTGTGTTTGAGATTTGTCAGTAGCAAACTGGTAAAGTTTGAAGAGACTGTTTGCAGGAGCTGAAAGATGGTGAAAAAGTTGTTACAGAAAGCTTGAAAAATGATAATCCATATATTATAGTTGCAACAAAAAGATAGTTAGATTTCTACTTATAGTTCCTTGGATTATATAAAAGTATGTGCATAAGGAAATTTAAGATTTGAGAATTAAGTTTCATAGAAGAATGTTAACATTTTATATAGATTTTACCAGGTGCATGTGATAAGATACTAGAAAATGAGAAAAACTAAAGAGAGAAAGTGAGAGATTGCAAGCAAAACTTAGAAGAAATAGAAGAAGCTGAAAACTCTTTTAGTTAGAAAGTATATCTCCATTCACCCTTCTAGACAAAAAGCCTTCTTAAAATCTGGAGACAAAACCAACTGGAAGTATGACTGTAATTTCCTTTGTTAATACCATAGAAAAAGTTAAAGAGATTTGTTCTCTCAGGTAAAATGACTTCTAGAAGACATCATAGGGGATTCTCTAATGGCTTGGAGGGTAAAGTATTCACCTGCAATGCAGGAGACACTGGAGATGTGAGTTCAATCTCTGGATTAGGAAGATCCCCTGGAGGAGGAAATGACAACCCATTTTTCTTACCTGAAAAATCCCACAGACAAAGGAGCCTAGTGGGCTACATCACAAAATGTCACAAAGTGTTGCATGGAACTGAGCAACTGAGCACAAACATACAGCACAAGAAACCTAAGGGTGAAAATGGCTTTTGATATATGGAATTCAGATTTATAGGAAATAAATTTTAAAAGGAACTGTATTAGCTCCCACCTTTCGTTAAAAAAGACTAAAACTTTCAAGATGGAAATACACCTTAGGCCTCAAAATTTCTCCAGGCTGAAAACAGGCTGAGAAGTTTACTCAAAGAGCATATAACCCAATGCCTTATTCAGAAGTATTTAAGAAGGGTAAAAAACCAAGAGTTTTCTAGAGAACAGAAGGGAAAGTTGCAGAGAGAATGCACTGGAGAGTCCCCATTGAGAAGTCAAGTGAAATATTCCTTGACTCTGTACTTTGGGGTGAAAAGCTGTATGCCTACTGTATTGCAAGCTAACTTGGCCAGTGACAATAGTAACCTCTCATTACCCCCCAATCAATGGGTATGCTTATAAATTTTCCTCTCCTTTATTCCCCTTTGCATTATGGGACTTGTAATTCCATAATGAAATTAAAAACCACTCGTTCCTTAGAAGAAAAGCTGTTACAAACCTAGATAGCATATTAAAAAGAAGAGACATAATTTTCCTAACAAAGGTTCATGTAGTCAAAGCTATGGTTTTTCCAGTAGTAACATATGGATGTGGGAGTTGGACCTTAAAGAAGATTGAGAAGCAAAGAATGTATGCTTTTGAATTGTGGTACTAGAGACTTGAACATCCCTTGGACTTTGAGATCAGGTCAGTCAACCCTAAGGGAAATCAACCCTGAATATTCATTGGAAGGACTGATGCTGAAGCTGATTTTCCAATACTTTGACCACCTAATGTGAAGAGCTGACTCACTGGAAAAGTCGCTGATCCTGGGAAATATTGAAGGCAGGAGGAGAAGGGGGCAATAGAGGATGAAATGGTTAGATGGCATCACCAACTTGATAGATATGGGTTTGAGTAAACTCCAAGGGATACTGAAGGACAGGGAAGCCTGGCATACTGTAGTCCATGGGGTCACAAAGACTTGGACATGACAAATTGACTGAACAACAACAACAAACATTAGCATTGCTGGAAGTGCAAATGGTAAAGCTAAGAAAAGTCTACATTAGAATCATATGCTCAGTAATAGAAGGCCATGACAATAGCAAAAATGAATAAACACCTCCTTCTCTGTATAACCAATAAAATAAGACTACTGTTTTATAAAGTTAATTTTAAAATGCAATCACTGAATTGTCATAACTTTAATGATTAATAGATTTATTTAATCAATAGTACATAAAGTCATCATGCCAGACTTAAAACAGCATTACAATTTTGCCAAATGGATATATCCAGGTAAACTATGCCACATTATGTCATAGAACAGTTTCTGATGACCAGAATATTCCCATATTTCCATTTCAGTCAATTTACACCCATCCCCCTACATGCAATACTTCTCAGGTAAGCATTGTTCTGGTATTTTTTTTTTAAGTCAGATCACATAAATTTATTTTATTGTTGTTGTTTATTTTGCCAACTTTTCAGAATAATTTCTGAGTGAAAGTGATGCCAGTTTTTTGGTTTGAAAATTATTTTCTGAACTGCCATAATTTCTTGACATCATCTAATAGGTAACTCTCTCTCCTTTATTTAACCCCTCATTAAATTCTCTACCACAATTTTAAATCTTCAAAGAAGTACCCCCACTGCAGCTGTCTTAGGACACCATCATTTCTCCTAAGATTTATTTTACTTGATATACCAAATTCATAAACCTAATTTTATTTATTTGGCCACTCAGTATGGCGTGTGGGAACTTAGTTCCCCACCAGGAATCAAGCTCGTACTCCTGCATTGAAATCATGGAGTCTTAACTGCTGGACAACCAAGGAAGTCAAAGCGAATTTTATTGAACATAAACGTGTTCCCAGTGGTGTTTACTTCTTGGCTTTAGCAAACAAAGAAGAAAATGTGACAGAGAACATTTAGGCATGTTCATCTTACAGTGTGATTAGGTTATTTGATTATGTGACTGGTTTTTAAACTTACAAATTCAGTACATACATTATAATATAAAATAATGTTTTATATATTTTATCAAGACTAATATTACATAGCTTATTTTAGTAATGACTTGGTGATTTGTGATGATTAGAACATTAAAATCTATAAAATGTTTGAATTTACAAGAAAACTCATGCCTACCAAATCACAATTTGCTGTAATTATGTGTCTCCTTAGGGAAAACATGTGTCTACTACAAGAAGTGCTGGTAATCATTGTCAGTGTTGTGATTATACCCTTTATACTGTTCCTTCCTAATTCAGAAGGCAGGCATGTTTTTTTCTTACTCTGTTAATTAATTTCTCTTCAATAATCCAGATGTTTTGTTTCTATAGTTTATTCTTTCCTGTTGGCTTTTTGGTAATGAGATTAATCTGTCTGATTTCCCTCCTTCTAGCTCAGTATTATGCTTCTATAATCATATAATCATCTGCTTTAAAATGGTAGTGAAAACCTAATTTTGCCCATATTTCTATTCTTCAAACATGGACAAGGCTTTTTCTTTTTTCTTTTTCAATCCATGGAAATGGAAAAATTCCAACCAGAGCTTTTTAAAGCCTTTTTTTGTTTGTTTGTTTACATTATTCCTCACTCTATAATTGTACAACAAAAATCTCATACCAGTACAAACACAGAAATAATGTACTATTATACTATAGTACTGTTGTAGTAAAATGTAGAATTAGATATTCTTTTGAATGTGATTTTCTGTAAAAATATAAAACCAAGTGAAATTTATATATTTCTTCTGTTTATTGTTGACCCAATTCCATTTGATGCACTCCTTTTATTCATGAATTCATGTTTTATTGGCATCTCCATACCCTTTGATGAATGAACTCAAATTTTCAACCAAACGTATTTTGAAAAGTAATAGTGACTTGTTTCAGCAATGGTTTTCAAGTTTTTCATGGTTGGTTTAGTTAGTGTAATTTTAATTAATTTGTTAATCAAAGATTATTAATGTGGATGTACACAGGAAATTATAAATACAAACATCTGTGAAACAGTTAAAAGTTATTTGGTTTGGAATGAGTCAATTACATTTTCCGAGATGTATGACTAGATTGGTATAACAAGCACCCACCGATCCATACCTCCACAAGTTTCCATCCTGTTGGCCAGTCTTGGAAATCTCAAATTTACCAACTCCCACAATTGTATCAATTCCTAAAAATAAAAATAAATCGCCTTTCCCTCTCTATCTCAGGTGCCCCTAGGTATTCATGGGAAATTTGCTCTAGAATTCCAAAGATATCAAAATCATCAGATACTCAAGTTGCTTATATAAAATGGCAAAGTACAATCAACCCTCAGTTTCTGCGGGTTCCATTTCTAGGGATACAGATACACACACACATAAATGTGTCCTATTGTTCTGTTGCTCTAGAGAATCTTTGCTGATAAAAACATGTAACTTTAAGCTAGAAAGTCACACTTATTCTAAGATTATTGATTTTTAAGACTAGGCAATATTGAGAGCCTGTTTGAGGTGTTGGCTTGCTAATTTAACATGAATTCAGTGCATACAGTATGCTGCTGCTGCTAAGTAGCTTCAATTGTGTCCGACTCTGTGCGACCCCATAGACGGAAGCCCATGAGGCTCTCCCATCCCTGGGATTCTCCAGGCAAGAACACTGGAGTGGGTTGCCATTTATTTCCTTCTCCAGTGCATGAAAGTGAAAGGTGAAAGTGAAATCGCTCAGTGGTGTCCGACTCTTAGCGATCCCATGGACTGCAACCTACCAGGCTCCTCCACCCATGGGATTTTCCAGGTAAGAGTACTGGAGTGGGGTGCCATCGCCTTCTCCGATATAGTATGCAGTTTTCTCCATTAATGATGCTCAGTGAAGACGCAGAAACAGCATTCATAATTCTATTTCTGCCAATTGACTTTTAAGCAATGAAATTCAGAAGTTTAAACTATCTATTTGAATGTCTAGTTTTCTTTTTTCCTTGAGATTTTTGAACTTTTGGGAAACTGAAAAGTGATACCATAGAGTAAGTAAATTCACTCTGTCAATTGATTGCTAGAGAGAAATATGGCAAAAGTGTTTTGAGATAATTTATGAAGAAGTGTCTTTAAAAAAAAAAGACCAGAAGCATTTCTTGAAACATCAAGAAAGTTGGAGTTTTAGAAATAGTGAAAATAAAATTGAATTAATCGATTTCTTGTCACATGACTTTGAGTACCAATTTCAATGGTATGCCTAGAAATAATAGAGATTTTGAGATTTGGGCAATAATTTTTTTGGTGCTGAAAATTTGATTACGTGACTTTGGGAGCAAATGTCAACAGTGAAGAGGCTAAAAATATCCTGGGAAGTTCAGAGATCAAGCAATTATGACCCCAGTGGTCGAAAATGTATTCTGCTGCTGCTGCTGCTAAGTTGCTTCAGTCGTGTCCGACTCCATGCTATCCCATAGACGACAGCCCACCAGGCTCCCCCATCCCTGGGATTCTCCAGGCAAGAACACTGGAGTAGATTGCCATTTCCTTCTCCGATGCATAAAAGTGAAAAGTGAAAGTGAAGTTGCTCAGTCGTATCCGACTGTTAGCGAATGTAGCCTACCAGGCTCCTCTGTCGATGGGATTTTCCAGGCAAGAGTCCTGGAGTGGATTGCCATTGCCTTCTCCAATTATTAAGCATAGCTCAAGTTTATTTTCATATATGGTATGAGGTAGAGATCTAACACAAATTATTTTTTTCCTAATATATTTTAGAACTCTTTAAAAAGTATGGTTCTTTAGATGGTGACTACTTGCTATTTAACAAAAGTTTTAAAATATATGTGCATTTATTCTTTGCAAATTATATTTTAATTTAGGAAGAAAAGTAAACTATTCAGAAATATGTGATGAATTCCTTTAGCATAACAGCCCATCTCATGAGAAATTATGATAGTTATATTATTTCATCAAATTTGGCTGGGACATTTTACCCAGTCACTTGCAACTGAGAATAGCTGAGAGTTACTTCTGATTACAGATAGACATGCAAACAGCTTGTTCTCAAAGTTGACAGTAAAATCTTCCTTTTAAAAGATTACTTAAAATTATTATTTAAATAATTTGAAAGACTTATAAGACCATTTTTGTTCTGCTTTCAGAAAAGATGGTTTATATTGCAGTAGATAAACTGATCTAAAGGGAATAAGAATCCCACTGACAAGAAAAAGTAATAAACAAATTAAATATACTTTAAGACATCAGAAATCTTCTAAGGCAGTAAGGACTTGAGAGAACACAAATCTAGAAAAATGGGAATTATGCTAAAATGTGATATGGCAGCCAGGGCTTCCAATGTGGCACTAGTCATAAAGAATCCACTGGCCAACACAAGAAACCCAAGAAACATGGGTTCAATCTCTGGGTTGTGAAGATCCCCTGAAATAGGAAATGGCAACCTACTCTAGTATTCTTGACTGGAAAACTCCATGTTCAGCAGAGCCTGGCAGGCTACAGTCCATGACTGAGTGACTGAACAAACACACTCTGTAGCAGCTATTTCCCTTAGGACATTCTTGAATTCTGAGAACACAGCAAAGTCTTATGATTTCAACAAAGTCCTGCAGGAATGATCTGATACTAAGAAATAGAAGGAAAAATTCTTGTAGCAATTTTTAAGACACAAAAGATAACAAACAGATACTTGAGGGACCTGAATCATAATTCAGTTTGTTGCATAACACCCTAGACTCAGATGGAATTACTACATGGGTATGCTTGATGACTAGACATGAAACAGAAAAAATAGAGATTAATCCAAAACATAAAACACCTTTTAGCCATTTTGGTCTGGATTGAATTAAGGTGATCAGTCACTCTATTTTTCTAGCAATGATTATTTGATTTAGTTGCTTAGTCTTGCCTGACTCTTGAGAACCTAGGAGCCCACCAGGCTCCTCTGCCAATGAAATTCTCCAGGAAAGAATACTGGAATGGATTGCTATTTCCTTCTCCAAGGGATCTTCCTGACCCAGGGTTCAAACCCAGGTCTCCTGCACTGCAGGTGGATTCTATACCAACTGAGCCACAAGAGAAGCCATCTATATTCCTTGCAAAGGGAAAGCTTAATTCTCTAGGTCAAAAGAAAGAATCACACCACACAGAACTACCTCATTGATGTAGACTTCAGAATTTTCAGACACATCTTTAAAATGATTCAAGTCAACCTATTTACAAAAATAGAGAATAATACATAAAAAATTGTTGTCCAGTCACTCAATCATGATTGACTAGTTGCAACCCTATGGACTACAGCATTCCAGGCTTCCCTGTCCTTCACTATCTCTCAGAGTTTGCTCATACTCATGTCCATTGAGTCAGTGATGCCATCCAACCATTTCATCCTGTCATTCCCTTCTCCTCCTGCCCTCAATCTTTTTCAAAATTAGTATCTTTTCCAGTGAGTCAGATCTTTGCATCAGGTGGTCCAAGGATTGGAGCTTCAGCTTCAGCATCTGTCCTTCCAATGAATATTTAGGGTTGATTTCCTGAATATTCTTGGGATATGAATTTGGTAATTTTCAAACCATGGTTTGGTTGGTCCCCATGCTGTCCTAGGGACTCTCAAGAGTCTTCTTCAGCACCACTGTTCAAAAGTATCAATTCTTTACTGCTCAGTCTTCTTCAGGGTATGCCTGTCATGTCCATATATGACTACTGGAAAAAAAAAAGTTTTGATTATGCAGATTTTTGTCGACAAAAAGTGAACATGAATAGCATCAGCTAGTTAAAATATACCAAAAAAAAAATCAAATGTTCATTGTAGAAGTAGAAAATGCAGTAGCCAAAAGAAAATGCACAATAGATATATTTAAAAGCAAGTTAGTTGTAGCAGAACAGAATATAGGTAAACTGAAAGATAAGAAAAATATCTGGATAGAGGTCCAAATAAGGAAAGGATGCAAGTAGATAGAAAGGAAAAAAAAAAGTGTGAGACAGAATTAAAAGCCAAGGGTCCCCAATCTCTGGACTATGAACTGGTACTGTTAGGAACCAGGCCACACAGCAGGAAGTGAGCAATGGACTAGTAAACATTCATCTGTTTTTACAGACATTCATTGCTTGCATTACTGCCTGAGCTCTGCTTCCTCTTGGACCAGTGGCAGCATTAGATTCTCATAGGAGTGTGAACCCTATTGTGAACTATATTTGTAAGGGGTCGAGATTGCACACTATGAGAATATAATGCCTGATGACCTGAGATGAAGCTGGGGAGTGGCTGAAAATACAAGTTATCATTAGCAGAGAGATCTTCACAGAGACCATAATAAATCAATTGCTTGCAGATTCATATTAGAACCCTAGCAGTGAATGGCAAGTGACAGTTAAGTTGCACCTTGTGTCAGGTGTTGTGGTGGCAATGAGTTGATGTACTTCAACTGTACAGTTGTACCTGGTGGCAAGTATTATGTCAGAATCGGACACTTATTTTAGTGCATGCAGAGCCTACTCATTGTTTTATTTATCATCTCCTATCCATACCCCTTTCCTTCACTGAGCACTTGTCTCAAACACAGTTTTGGTAAGCCATGCTGTGCTGTGTTCAGTCACTCAGTCCTGTCTGACTCTTTGCAACCCCATGAACTGTAGCTCACCAGGCTCTTCTGTCCATGGGGATTCTTCAGGCGAGAATACTAGAGTGGGTTGCCATGTCCTCCTCCAGGGGATCTTCCCAACCCAGAAATCGAATCCAGGTCTTCCACATTGCAGGTGGATTCTTTACCATCTGAGCCACCAGAGAAGCCCAGGACTATAGGAGTGGGTGGTGTACCCTTCTCCAGGGGATTTTCCCAACTCAGGAATCAAACTGGGGTCTCCTGGGTTGCAGGAGCTACCAGGGAAGCCCCTTTGGTAAACTAGTCCTAACCAAAATGAGTGAAAACAAATGTCTCCAGAGAGTTTTTTTGAAAAAGGAGAAAGATCCAATGATGTACTTAGCAGAATACTCCAAGTACTCTTACCAGAGTACCTAGCAGAGTACTCTGACTGCTAAAAAAAGAAAAAGAATATTGCATTTAAAAGGAAATGCAAAGAGTCCTACTTAAATTATGAGTTCAGTTCATTGCAACAGGTGATTCAGGATCTCCAAGTTGGCTTTGTATAAAATGTGGTGATCAGCTATCCAGTGAAGCCACAAAACCTTCAAAACCACTTTGCAAATTGAAACCAAGCACCCTGCATTAAAAGACAAGCCTTTGGAATTTTTCAAAAGAAAAATATAAGTGAACATGAAGAAAAAAAAACAATTATTAAAATTCTCCTTTTCATCAAATATGTCTGTACTGAGAACATCATTCTTCATAGCTAACCACATAGCTAAAGTTAAGAAGCCCTTTAACATTGGTGAAGAGATGATCCTGCCTGCTGCCAAGGATATTTGTCATGAATTTTTAGGAGAGGCTGCAGTTCAAAAGGTGGCACATGTTCCTCTTTTGGTTGGCATCATAACTAGACAAATTGATGAAACAGAAGAGGATATTGAGGCATAATTATTAGAGAGAATTAATGAGTCACTGTGGTTCACCATCTTGGTTGGTGAATCTACCAATGCTGACAAAAAGGCAATAATATTTGTTTTTGCGTGATATATTTTTCAGGAAGATGTACATGAGGATGTATTATATTTAGTTTTGTTGCTAACCAACATTACAGCTGCAGAACTATTCAAGTTTTTTGATTATTACATATCAGGAAAAGTGAACTGGTTATTTTGTCTTGGTATATGCATGGATGGATTGGATGTAATGACTGGATGGGTCAAAGAAGTTGTTTCTGAATGTGAATTGATGCAATCTGTCATCCTTAGAGAAACCCTGGCTAGCTGAAAAGTGTCAACTGAATTTAACAATGTTTTGCAAAATGTGATTAAAATTATCAACCACATTAAAGTACATGTCTTTAACTCAGGTCTTTTCATGCAGTGAGGAGATGAACACAGAGCATACATGTCTTCTCTTATACAGAAGAGGGAGATGACTTTCTAAAGGTAGGTCAATGGCCAGAGCTTTTGAGTTACCAGGGCCTCTCTAGAGATTTCTTTTAGAAGAACAGTCACCACTGGCAGCAAATTTCAGTGACACAGAATGGGTCACAAAACTTCTGGCATATTCAATCTCTCATAACAGCTGTATTAAGTCAGCAGATAAAATGTTTACTTTCAAAGCCAACTTGAAATTACAGGGGTAAAGACTGAACATTGGAATTTTTTACATGTTTCAACAAACATTAGCAAAGGTTTTGAAAGAGACCAAACCAGAGACATTTTTTCTCCCAGGTGGTGCATAAAGACATATCCCAGCTTTCAAAGAGTTTGGAAACTGCTTCCCAACCACAAAAGTCTCCCAAAATGGGAAGGAAAGTATCCTTTAACAATTTGTGAATAAACCAGGTGAATCAACTTTGTCCATGCTAGAAGAAGATAACTGCTTGAGATCTAAATGACAGTAGTCTTAAATGTATGTTTGCGACCACTTCAAATCTCCATACATTCTGGATTAAACTCAGTAAAATCACTGAAAAGCCCACTTCTGTTTCCAACATTCTTTGTGAAACAGGATTTTTTGTGCTGCAACAACCAAAAAAGATCATGGAATAGACTGGATATAAGCAACCCACTTCTGGTGTCTCTGTCTTTCATCACCCTGGGATGGGACTGTTTAGTTTTAGGAAAATAAGCTCAAGGTTCCCACTGATTCTGGGAAATAATTCCCACAATTATTTCATATCAAAATATAATAATAATATAAATCAAAAGCACAATAAATGTAATGCAATTGAATTATCCTGAAGGCATTCTCCCTCTACCCTAGTTTATGAGAAAATTATTTTCCACAAAACCAGTCCCTGGTACCAACAAGGTTGGAGACTGCTGCTACCAGGAACACAGTGAGAAAATCTTTCATATTATTAAATAAAAATCCAGAAGAGGGATGGAAAGAAGGAGAAAGGGAGCAACAGACAGAATAAG
Organism: Antilocapra americana; assembly: GCA_007570785.1. Taxonomy (NCBI): domain Eukaryota; kingdom Metazoa; phylum Chordata; class Mammalia; order Artiodactyla; family Antilocapridae; genus Antilocapra; species Antilocapra americana. The sequence continues at coordinate 28,099,791 of ML663566.1, forward strand.
ACTAACATTATATTCAAGAATGTTGCAATTGATAGGTTTCCAAAATTCACAAATGGACTCAAATCAGAGATTCAAGAAGCTGTGCATATATCAATCAGAATAAATACAAAGAAAAGTAGAGGCAAAGGATATCATCCAAGCAGTCAAAGAAAAAAATATGTTATCTTTAAAGAAACAAAAAAATAAAAATTCAAAACAAAATTTCATAAATGTTGAAACTCTGAAGCTTTTGATGGCATTTTTAAGATGACTTGTAGAAAGAGTTCTATAACCTGCCTCCCCAAAACGAAAGTCCTATGAAAATGAGGTGAAAATAAAGACATGTTATGCCAAACAAAATCTATAAGCTTTCAACATCAATAAACTGGCACTAAAAGAAAGTCCAAAGAGAGTCATTCAGGAAGAAAGAAAATAATACTAGACTGAAATCCTGCAGGAAGGAAGGAATTAAAGGTAACTAAAAGTAAATATATGCATATAAAGAAATACTGACTGTTAAAACCTATTAATTAAACTGGTATGCCAAATTTAACAGAAATATAGAATCAAAGAATATGGTAATTTTGGAGAAATAGCAAAAGTGATCATTAATGTTTTAACTAACTATATTTGCCTTCTTTTTATGATACATAAACAGGTAACAGTAAAAAGAAATAGATGTCTATTAATATTTAAAAAGGGGGGAAAAATTGAGTAAAAACAAAGACATCTACCTTATTTGACCCTCACCCACTGCTAATATTTGAAATGATTGAAAAATATAACTGGCTTTTTTGAGCCTAATAATTCATATCCATAGCAACCTTTAAGAATTTTTATTCTAGTCTAATAAAACTTTCTATAAATATAGTTCTATTAGACATCTTTGAACATTTACATTTGACAAACACATTTTCTCATGTATAATATTGAAAAAGGATTTTCCTCCTAAAGTCTATTTTAATCACGAAAATTATTTTTTGATCCAATGAATTCACTTTTTACACCTTTTAAGCTACATTGTTGTCTTTATTAGAATGAATAGCTAAAAATGATCCTATTATCACAAGCTTTCAGAAAATCTAACAATTGATAACTAGAGGAAGATTATATTAATTTACTTGTCATCGACTTCTGACATAACTACTGTCTTAGTGTTTTACTTCTTATTAAAGTAAGGAAAGGCTAACTTGGATACTGGGATGCTCATTAATTATAGCTATGAACCAATGATAAAGATACATGTGGTAATTTCTCCATATTTTAAAAACTCATAGACTCAACTTGATATTTTTCCTAAAATCATATCTTTAATATTGAACAATGACAATTCTATGTAGCATACTGTATTATAGTAACAGATTGACTCTGCAGAGAAAAAAATTCAGTATTAATCAAAAGTTTCTTAGTATTTGCAATTACTTGAGTTTACTTTAAAACAAGCTTGTTATTATATGAAACACTATGCAACAGTATTTGTGGTTTAAAAAAAATACTATGAATGATTGTGGGACTGTTAATGAATATTTGCTATTTAAATGAATTTGAATAATAAATTTCACACTTCTTTTTTTTTTGCCAATATCCCAAAGCAGAATATAGCTGGGTGTATAAATATACATGAAGGAATAGGACGAGGAGACCACTTTCTCCCCGACAAATTCATCAAAAGATCATTTGAATGCTGAGCAACTTCCACAAAACAACTTCTGAAACTAGCAGAGGACACAAGACACCCAGAAAGGCAGCCCGTTCTCTTTGAAAGGAGATAGACAAAACATAAAAGACAAAAAGAGAGACAAAAAAGTTAGAGACTAGACCTGTCCTGGGGAGAGAGTCATCAAGGAGGAGAAGTTTCCACACAGTAGGAAACCTGCTCACAGGTGGGTCTGTGGAGAGTTTTGGAATCTCATAAGGCAACATAAATGAGAGGAAAAAAGAAAACACAGAATACATGCCTTACTGCAACTCCAGAAAAGAGAACTTTCCTGCCAAAAGCTCTAACCTAACAACCTAACCAGCTGTGTACCAGCCCCTGCCCTCCCAGAGGCAGAGAGGCAGGCTTGATACAGCCAGAGCTGGAAGGCAAGGGATGCTACAATCTCAGTTCCAGAGACAGCATCTTCCACCAAACTGTGAGCAGGCTCCCAGCTGCTAACCACATCTTCCTGAGATCCTGGATGGTTGACATCTGGCAGGAGGGATGCAGTCTGAGATCAGCTGTTGAGAGGCCATATATGGCACACTTGAGACAGTGCTCTCTTGGGGGACCTGAGAAACCAAGCGTCCAGGACCGGGGAGGTGATTAAGATGCATGGTCCACCTGGGACAGTGTGCTCACCAAGCATCTGATTGCCTGAGCTGCTCAGACCTGGGAAGAGCACAAAACACATGGCCAAACAACACAGACTGAGCCAGAACCGTGTCTGAGTGTCTCCTGTGGAGTTACAGGTCAGCAGTGGACTCCTGCAGGGGCTCTGGGTGCAGCAGACCTGGATAAGGCAAAAATCCTTTTGGAGGATGTTACCATTAACTCCACCATAGAACCACCAGAACTTACACAGGACTGAGGAAACAGACTCTGGGAGGGCACAAACAAAACCTTGTGTACACCAGGAGCCAGGAGAAAGAAGCAGTGTCCAGTAATGAGTGCATGGGACCTTTGGAAGGCGGTCCCATTATCTTCATTACCTCCACCATAGTTTGGCCTAAGGTCAAGCAACAGGGAGGGAACACACCCCTGCCTAAGAACAAAAATTTGGATTAAATATTTACTGAACATGGCCCTACCCATCAGAACAAGACTCAGCTTCCCCTCAGTCAGTATCTTCCATCAGGAAGCATCTATAAGCCTCTTATCCTTATCCATCAGAAGACAGACAGAATGAAAAACTACAATCACAGAAAATTAACCAAACTCCCACAGCCTTGTCTACTCAATGAAAGGCTAAGTAATGCCATGTATGGCCAACCAAGATGGATGGGTCATGGCAGAGAGTTCTGCTAAAACATAGTCCACTGTAGAAGGGAACGGCAAACCACTTTAGTATTCTTGAGAACTACATGAACAGTATGAAAAGGCAAAAAGGTATGACACTGAAAGATGAAATCCCCAGGTCAGAAGGTACCCAATATGCTACTGGAGAAGAGTGGGGAAATAAATCCAGAAAGAATGAAGCAATGGAGCCGAAGAAAAAACAACATCCAGTTGTGGATGTAATGAGTTATGGGAGCAAAGTTCAATGCTGCAAAGAGCAATATTGCATAGGAACCTGGAATGTTAGGTCTACGAATCAAGGCCAATTGGATGTTGTCAAACAGGAAATGGCAAGAGAGAACATTGACATTTTAGGAATCAATGAACTAAAATGAACTAGAATGGGTTAATTTAACTCAGATGACCATTATATCTACTACCGTGGACAAGAATCCCTTACAAAAAATGGAGTAGCCATCATAGTCAACAAAAGAGTCCAAAATGTGTACTTGGATGCACTCTCAAAAACAAAAGAATGATGTCTGATAGTTTCCAAGACAAATCATTCAATATCACAGTAATTCAAGTCTATGCCCAGACAGTAATGCTGAAGAAGCTGAAACTGAATGGTTCTATGAAGACTTATAAGACCGTCCAGAACTAACACCCAAAAAAGATGTCCCCTTCTTTTTTTTTTTTTTAAATTAGTTTTGCCATACAATGACATGATATCGCCATGGGTTTACATATGCTCCCCCTCCAGAACCCTTCTCTCGTCTCCCTCCCTCCTCCCTCCCCCCGGGAAATCTCGATGCACAAGCCCCGAGCATCAATCCTGGGCTGGCGATTGAGTTCACATATGATAATTAACATGTTTCAATATCATTCTCCCATATCATCCCACCCTTGCCCTCATCCACAGAGTCCACGAGTCTGTTCTATACATCTGCGTTCCTTTTGCTGTCTCGCATGCTGGGTTCTCGTTACCATCTTTCTAAATTCCATATATATGCGTTAGTATACTGTATTGTTGTTTTTCCTTCTGGCTTACTTCACTCTAGATAATAGGCTCCAGTTCCGTCCACCTGAGTAGAACTGATTCAAAGGAATTTTTTTTTTTACTGCTGAGTAATATTCCATTGTGTATATGCACCACAGCTTTCTTATCCATTCGTCAGTTGATGGGCATCTAGGTTGCTTCCATATCCTGGCTATTGTAAACAGTGCAGCGATGAACACTGGGGTACACATGGCTCTTTCAATTCTGGTTTCCTTGGTGTATATGCCCAGCAGTGGGATTGCTGGGTCATATGGCAGGTCTATTTGCAGTTTTTTAAGGAACTTACACACTGTTTTCCATAGTGGCTGTACTAGTTTGCATTCCCACCAACAATGTAAGAGAGTTCCCTTTTCTCCACATCCTCTCCAGCATTTATTGCTTGTAGATTTTTGGATGGCAGCCATTCTGACTGGTGTAAAGTGATACCTGATTGCGGTTTTGATTTGCATTTCTCTGATAATGAGTGATGTTGAGCATCTTTTCATGTGTTTGTTAGCCATTTTTATGTCTTCTTTGGAGAAATGTCTGTTAAGTTCTTTGGCCCACTTTTTGATTGGGTCGTTTATTTTCCTAGAATGGAGCTGCAGGAGTTGCTTGTATAATTTTGAGATTAATTGTTTGTTCGTTGCTTCATTGGCTATTATTTTCTCCCATTCTGAAGGCTGTCTTTTCATCTTGCTTATAGTTCCCTTTGTTGTGCAGGAGCTTTTAATTTTAATTAGCTCCCATTTGTTTATTCGAGTTTTTATTTCCAGTATTCTGGGAGGTGGGTCATGTAGGATCCCGCTTTGGTTTATGTCAGAGAGTGTTTTGCCTGTTATCCTCTAGGAGTTTTATAGTTTCTGGTCTTATGCTTAGATCTTTGATCCATTTTGAGTTTATCTTTGTGTGTGGTGTTAGAAAGTGTTCTAGTTTCATTCTTTTACAAGTGGCTTTCCAGGTTTCCCAGCACCACTTGTTAAAGAGGTTGTCTTTTCTCCATTGTATATTCTTGCCTCCTTTGTCAAAGATAAGGTGTCCATAGATGAGTGGATTTATCTCTGGGCTTTCTATTCTGTTCCATTGATCTATATTTCTGTCTTTGTGCCAGTACCATACTGTCTTAATGACTGTGGCTTTGTAGTATAGCCTAAAGTCAGGTAGGTTGATTCCTCCAGTTCCATTCTTCTTTCTCAAGATTGCTTTGGCTATACGAGGTTTTTTGTATTTCCATACAAATTGTGAAATTATTTGTTCTAATTCTCTGAGAAAGACCTCTGGTAGCTGGATAGGAATTGCATTGAATCAATAGATTACTTTGGGTAGTATACTCATTTTCACTATATTGCTTCTTCCAATCCACGAACACGGCATATTTCTCCATCTGTTTCTGTCCTCTTTGATTTCTTTCATCAGTGTTTTATGGTTTTCTATATACAAGTCTTTTGTTTCTTTAGGTAGAAATACTCCTAAGTATTTTATTCTTTTTGTTTCGATGGTGAATGGAATTGTTTCCTTAATTTCTCTTTCTGTTTTCTCATTGTATAGAAATGCCAGGGATTTCTGTGTGTTGATTTTATATCCTGAAACTTTGCTATATTCACTGATTAGCTCTAGTAATTTTCTAGTAGAGTCTTTAGGGTTTTCAATATAGAGGATCATGTCATCTGCAAACAGAGAGAGTTTTACTTCTTCTTTTCCGATCTGGATTCCTTTGATTTCTTTATCTGCTCTGATTGCTGTGGCCAAGACTTCTAAAACTATGTTGAAAAGTAGTGGTGAGAGTGGGCACCCTTGTCTTGTTCCTGACTTCAGGGGGAATGCTTTCAGTTTTTCACCATTGAGGATAATGTTTGCTGTGGGTTTGTCGTATATAGCTTTTATTATGTTGAGGTATGTTCCTTCTATTCCTGCTTTTTGGAGGGTTTTTATCATAAATGGATGTTGAATTTTGTCAAAGGCTTTCTCTGCATCTATTGAGATAATCATGTGATTTTTATTTTTCAATTTGTTAATGTGGTGTATTACATTAATTGATTTGTGAATATTGAAGAATCCTTGCATCCCTGGGATAAAGCCTACTTGATCATGATGTATGATTTTTTTAATGTGTTGTTGAATTCTATTTGCTAGAATTTTGTTAAGGATTTTTGCATCTAAGTTCATCAGTGATATTGGCCTGTAGTTTTCTTTTTTTGTGGCATCTTTGCCAGGTTTTGGAATTAGGGTGATGGTGGCCTCATAGAATGAGTTTGGAAATTTATCTTCCTCTGCAATTTTCTGGAAGAGTTTGAGTAGAATAGGTGTTAGCTCTTCTCTAAATTTTTGGTAGAATTCAGCTGTGAAGCCATCTGGTCCTGGGCTTTTGTTTTTTGGAAGATTTCTGATTACAGTTTCAATTTCCGTGCTTGTGATGGGTCTATTAATATTATCTATCTCTTCCTGGTTTAGTCTTGGAAAGTTGTACTTTTCTAGGAATTTGTCCATTTCATCCAGGTTGTCCAGTTTATTTGCATATAGTTGCTGATAATAATCTCTTATGATCCTTTGTATTTCTGTGTTTTCTGTTGTGATCTCTCCGTTTTCATTTCTAATTCTGTTGATTTGGTTCTTCTCCCTTTGTTTCTTGATGAGTCTGGCTAATGGTTTGTCAATTTTATTTATCTTCTCAAAGAACCAGCTTTTGGCTTTGTTGATTTTTGCTATGGTCTCTTTTGTTTCCTTTGTATTTATTTCTGCCCTGATCTTTAAGATTTCTTTCCTTCTACTAGACCTGGGCTTCTGCATCTCTTCCATTTCTAGTTGCTTTAGATGTAAGGTAAGGTTATTTATTTTACTTTTTTCTTGTTTCCTGAGGTGAGCTTGTATTGCTATGAACTTTCCCCTTAGCACTGCTTTCACAGTGTCCCATAGGTTTTGGGCTGTTGTGTTTTCATTTTCATTCATTTCTATGCATAACTGAATTTCATTTTTTATTTCTTCTGTGATTTGTTGGTTATTCAGCAGTGTGTTGTTGAGCCTCCATATGTTGGAAGTTTTGAGTGGTTTTCTCCTGTAATTAATATCTTATGTCACTGCATTGTTGTCAAAAAAATGCTTGGAATGAATTCAATATCTTTGAATTTACCAAGGCTAGATTTATGGCCCAGGATGTGATCTATCCTGGAGAAGGTCCCGTGTGCACTTGAGAAAAAGGTGAAATTCCTTGTTTTGGGGTGGAATGACCTATAGATATCAATTAGGTCTTGTTGGTCTATTGTATCATTTAAAGTTTGAATTTCCTTGTTACTTTTCTGTCTAGTTGATCTATCCATTGGTGTGAGTGGTGTATTAAAGTCTCCCACTATTATTGTGTTGTTGTTAATTTCCCCTTTCATACTTGTTAGCATTTGCCTTACATATTGTGGTGCTCCTATGTTGGGTGCATAAATATTTATAATTGTTATTTCTTCTTCTTGGATTCATCCTTTGATCATTATGCAATGTCCATCTTTATCTCTTTTCACTGCCTTTATTTTAAAGTCTACTTTATCTGATATGAGTATTGCCACTCCTGCTTTCTTTTGGTCTTTATTCGCATGGAATATCTTTTTCCAGCCTTTAACTTTCAGTCTATATGTGTCCCTAGGTTTGAGGTGGGTCTCTTGTAGACAACATATATAGGGGTCTTGTTTCTGTATCCAATCAGCCAATCTTTGTCTTTTGGTTGGGGCATTCAACCCGTTTACATTTAAGGTAATTATTGATAAGTATGATCCCTCTGCCATTTATTTTATTGTTTTAGGTTTGAGATTATATACCCCATCCGTGTTTCCTATCTAGCAAAGATCCTTTAGCATTCGTTGGAGGGCTGGTTTGGTGTTGCTGAATTCCCTCAGTTTCTGCTTGTCTGAAAAGCTTTTGAATTCTCCTTCAAATTTGAATGAGATCCTTGCTGGGTACAGTAATCGGGGTTGTATTTTGTTTTCTTCCATGACTTTAAGTATGTTCTGCCATTCCCTTCTGGCCTGAAGCGTTTCTATTGAGAGATCAGCTGTTATCCTTATGGGATTCCCCTTGTGAGTTTTTTTTTTTTGCTTCTCCCTCACTGCTTTTAATACTTGATCTTTGTATTTGATATTTGTTAATTTGATTAATATGTGTCTTGGGGTACTCCGCTTGGGGTTCATTCTATTTGGAACCCTCTGTGTTTCTTGGACCTGAGAGGTTATTTGCTTTCCCAATTTACGGAAATTTTCAACAATTATCTCTTCACGAATTTTCTGATGGTCTTTCTTTTTGTCTTCTTCTTCTGGGACTCCTAAGATTCGAATATTGGTGAGTTTAACAGTGTCCCAGAGGTCTCTAAGATTGTCCTCATTTCTTTTAATGCTTTTTTCATTTTTCCTTTCTGTTTCATTTATTTCTGCCATTCTGTCTTCTACCTCACTTATCCTGTTGTCCCCTTCTTAATAGGGGCCTGGAATGCAAAAGTAGGAAGTCAAGAGCTACCTGGAGTTAGAGGCTAATTTGGCCTTGGAGTACCAAATGAAGCAGGGAAAAGACTAACAGAGTTTTGCCAAGAGAACACACTGGTCATAGCAAATTTCCTCTTCCAACAACACAGGAGAAGACACAACACATGGACATCAACAGATGGTCAATACTGAAATCAGGTTGATTATATTCTTTACAGCAAAACACAAAGAAGAAACAAGAAAATAGTCAGAAGAAACAAGACTGGCAGCTCACTGTGGCTCAGATCATGAACTCCTTATTGCCAAATTCAGACTTAAATTGAAGAAGATGGGGAAAATCACTAGACAATTCAGGTATGTCCTAAACCAAATCCCTTACAATTATACAGTGGAACTGACAAATGGATTCAAGGGATTATATCTGATAGAGTGCAAAAAGAACTATGGATAGAGGTTTGTGACATTGTATGGGAGACAGTGATCAAGACCATCTCCCAGAAAAAGAAATGCAAAAAGGCAAAATGGTTGTCAGAGGAGGCCTTAAAATAGCTGAGAAAGGAAGAGAAGCTAAAGGAAAATAAGCAAAGGAAAGATATACCCATTTAAATGCAGAGTTCCTAAGAATAACACAGAGATATAAGAAAGTTTGCATTGTTCCACAGTGAACAATGCAAAAAAAAAAGGAGAGGAAAATAATAGAATGAGAAAGACTAGAGAGTTCTTCAAGAAAATTAAAGATACCAAGGGAATATTTCATGCAAAATGGGCACAATAAAGGACAGAAATGTTATGGGCCGAACAGAAGCAGAACATATTAAGAACAGTGGCAAGAATACACAGGAGAACTATACAAAAAAGATCTTCATGACCCAGACACGATAGTGTGATCACTCACCTAGAACCAGGCATCCTGAAATATGAAGTCAAGTGGGCCTTAGGAAGCATCACTACGAGCAAAGCTAGTGGAAGTGATGGAATTCCAGTTGAGCTATTTCAAATTCTATCTAAATGATGATGCTGTAAAAGTGCTGCACTCAATATACCAGCCAATCTGGAAAACTTAACAGTGGCCACAGGACTGGTACATGTCAGTTTTCATTTTAATCCCAAAGGAAGGAAATGCCAAAGAATGTTCAAACTACCACACAATTGCACTCATCTTACACACTAGCAAAGTAATACTCAAAATTCTCCAAGCCAGGCTTTTACAGTATGTGAATAATAAACTTCCAGATGTGCAAGCTGGTTTTAGAAAAGGCAGAGGAACCAGAGATCAAATTGCTAACATCCACTGGATCATTGAAAAAGCAAGAGAGTTCCAGAAAAACATCTATTTTTGCTTTATTGACTACATGAAAATCTTTGATTACGCAGATCACAACAAACTGTGGAAAATTCTTAAAGATATGAGAATACCAGACCACCTGATCTGCTTTCTGAGAAATCTGTATGAAGGTCAGGTAGCAGCAGTTAGAACTGTCCATGGAAAAACAGACTGATTCCAAATCGGGTAAGGAATATGTCATGGCTGTATATAGTTACACTGATTATTTAACCTATATTCAGAGTACCTCATTCGAAATGCTGGATGGGATGAAGCACAAGCTGGAATCAAGACTGCCAGGAGAAATATCAGTAACGTCAGATATGCAGGTGACACCACCCTTATGGCAGAAAGTGAAGAAGAACTAAAGAGTGTTTTGATGAAAATGAAAGAGGAGAGTGAAAAAGTTGGCTTAAAACCCAACATTCAGAAAACAAAGATCATGACATCTGGTCCCATCAGTTCATGACAAATAGGAGGGATAACAATGGAAACAGTGAGAGAGTTTTGGGGGAGGGGGCTCCAATATCACTGGAGATGGTGATTGCAGCCATGAAATTAAAAGACACATGCTCCTTGAAAGAAAATTTATAACGAAATTAGACAGCATACTAAAAAGCAGAGACATTACTTTACCAACAAAGGTCCATTGAGTCAGAGTTATGATTTTTCCAGTAGTCATGTATGGATATGAGAGTTGTACTGTAAAGAAAGCTGACTGCAAAGAACTGATACTTTTGAACTGTGGTGTTAGAAAAGACTCTGTAGAGTCCCTTGGACTGCAAGGATATCCAATCAGTCACTCCTAAAGGAAATCAGTCCTGAATATTCATTGTAAAGACTGATGCTGAAACCGCAATACTTTGGTCATCTAAGGTGAAGAACACACTCATTGGAAAAGGACCCTGATGCTGAGAAAGATGGAGAAGGAAATGGCAACCCTCTCCAGTACTCTTGCCTGGAAAATCCCATGGATGGAGGAGCTGATAGGCTGCAGGCCATGAGGTTGCTAAGAGTCAGACACAACTGAGCGACTTCATTTTCGCTTTTTACTTTCATGCATTGAAGAAGGAAATAGCAACCCACTCCAGTGTTCTTGCCTGGAGAATCCCAGGGATGGGGGAGCCTCATGGGCTTCCGTCTATGTGGTCACACAGAGTCAGATACTACTAAAGTGACTTAGCTGCAGCAGCAGCTGGAAAAGATTGAAGTAGGGAGGTGAAGAGGACTACACAGGATGATACTGTTGGATGGCATCACCGATGCGATCACATGAATTTGAGTAGTCTCCAGAATTTAGTGATGGATAGGAAGCCTGGCATGTTTCAGTCCATGGGGCTACAAAGAGTCAGACACAACTGAGTGACTGAACTGAGATGATAAATATACACATATATGCCTAAATTTACTAATCTAGCAAATGAAAATCTAGGATGTAATAGATAATATTTCTAGAGCTGCCACAAGTAACTAAATGCTGCTCAAAATAAATTTTGTTTTGTGAGTGTTTACACACAAAATTTGGTCATTAAGTCTAGCTTGTCAATATTGTTCTAAAAATATAAGCCAAGAGTTGTGTGGGCGGCTTGTACGAAGGATGTATTTGAGCATAGTAGACTAATGCTTTTACTGAAAAGTAGAAATAAAGTAAATAAAAATTATAGTTGTCTATAAAATTATATAAAAAGATATTCAGTTCAGTTCAATTCAGTGCTCAGTCATATCCGACTTTTTGCGACCCCATGAACCTCAGCATGCCAGGCCTCCCTGTCCATTACCAACTCCTGGAGTCCACTCAAACCCATGTCCATTGAGTCGGTGATGCCTTCCAACCATCTCATCCTCTGTCATCCCCTTCTCCTCCTGCACTTAATCTTTCCAAGTATCAGGGTCTTGTCAAATGAGTCAACTCTTTGCATCAGATGGCCAGAGTATTGGAGTTTCAGCTTCAACATCAGTCCTTCCAATGAACACCCAGGACTGATCTCCTTTAGGATGGACTTGTTGGATCTTCTTGCAGTCCAAGGGACTCTCAAGAGTCTTCTCTAACACCACACTTCAAAAGCATCAATTCTTCGGCACTCAGCTTTCTTTATAGTCCAACTCTCACATCATACAAGACCATTGGAAAAACCAGTGACTAGACAGACATTTGCTGACAAAGTAATGTCTCTGCTTTTTAATATGCTGTCTAGGTTGGTCATAACTTTCCTTCCAAGGAGTAAGTGTCTTTTAATTTCATGGTTGTAATCATCATCTGCAGTGATTTTGGAGCCCCCCAAAATAAAGTCTGACACTGTTTTCACTGTTTCCCCACCTATTTGCATGAAGAGATGGGAGCAGGTGTCATGACCTTAGTTTTCTGAATGTTGAGCTTTAAGCCAACTTTTTCACTTCCTTCTTTCACTTTCATCAAAAGCTCTTTAGGTCTTCTTGACTTTCTGCCATAAGGGTGGTGTCATCTAAATATCTGAGGTTACTGATATTTCTCCTGTCAATCTTGATTTCAGATTGTGCTTCTTCCATCCCAGCGTTTCTCATGATGCATAGAAATTAAATGAGCAGGGTGACAATATACAGCCTTGACGTACTCCTTTTCCTATTTGGAACCAATCTGTTGTTCCATGGACAGTTCTAACTGTTGCTTCCTGACCTGCATACAGGTTTCTCAAGAGACAGGTCAGATGGTCTGGTATGCCCATCTCTTTCAGAATTTTCCACAGTTTATTGTGATCCACACAGTCAAAGGCTTTGGCATAGTCAATAAAGCAGAAATAGAGGCTTTTCTGGAACTCTCTTGCTTTTTCGATGATCCAGTAGATGTTGGCAATTTGATCTCTGGTTCCTCTTCCTTTTGCAAAATCAGCTTGAACATCTGGAAGTTCACAGTTCACGTATTGCTGAAGTCTGGCCTGGAGAATTTTAAGCATTACTTTACTAGCGTATGAGATGAGTGCAATTGTTCAATAGTTTGAGCATTCTTTGGCATTGCCTTTGTTTGGGATTGGAATGAAAATTGACCTTTTCCAGTCCTGTGGCCATGGCTGAGTTTTCCAAATTTGCTGGCGTATTGAGTGCAGCACTTTCACAGTATCATCTTTTAGGATTTGAAATAGCTCAACTGGAATTCCATCATCTCCACTAGTTTTGTTCGTAGTGATGCTTTCTAAGGCCCACTTGACTTCACATTCCAGGATGTCTGGCTCTAGGTGAGTGATCACACCATCATGATTATCTGGTTATGAAGATGGTTTTTGTATATACACAGTTTTTCTGTGTATTCTTGCTACCTCTTAATATCTTCTGCTTCTGTTAGGCCCATAACATTTCTGTCCTTTATTGTGCACATCTTTGCATAAAATGTTCCCTTGGTATCTCTAAATTTTTGAAAAGATCTCTAGTCTTTCCCATTCTATTGTTTTCTTCTGTTTCTTTGCATTGATTACTGAGAAAGGCTTTCTTATCTCTCCTTGCTATTCTTTGGAACTTTGTATACAAATGAGTGTATCTCTCCTTTTCTGCTTTGCTTTTGGCTTCTCTTCTTTTCACAGATCTTTGTATGGCCTCCTCAGACAGCCATTTTGCTATTTTGCATTTCTTTTTCTTGGGGATGGTCTTGATTCTTGTCTCCTGTACAATGTCATGAACCTCCATCCATAGTTCATCAGGCATTCTATATATCAGATCTAGTCCCTTAAATCCATTTCTCACTTCCACTGTATAGTCATAAGGGATTTGATTTAGGTCATACCTGAATGGTCTAGTGGTTTTCTCCACTTTCTTCAATTTCCATCTGAATTTGATAATAAAGAGTTCATGATCTGAGCCATAGTCATCTCCCAGTCTTGTTTTGCTGACTGAATAGTATAGAGCTTCTCCATCTTTGGTTGCAAAGAATATAATAAATCTGATTTTGATGTCAACCATCTTGTGATATCCATGTGTAGAGAGCCTTCTCTTCTGTTGTTGGAAGAGGGTGTTTGCTATGATCAGTGTTTTCTCTTGGTGGAACTCTATTAGCCTTTGCCCTACTCATTCTGTAGTCCAAGGCCAGGTTTGCCTGTTCCTCCAGGTGTTTCTTGATTTCCTACCTTTTCATTTGAGTCCCATAAAATGAAAAGAACATATTTTTGGGGGTGTTAATTCTAGAAGGTCTTGTAGATCTTCATAGAAGTGTTCAACTTCAGCTTCTTCAGCATTACCAGTCGGGGCATAGACTTGGATTACTGTGATATTGAATGGTTTGCCTTGGAAACAGAGATCATTCTGTCATTTTTGAGATTACATCCAAGTATATGCTAGATGATTCTCTAATAAATACTTGCATTATTTATTTGTATATACAATATGGCTTATTTTGTTAACATATCCTTTGAACCTGAGATTAAAGTGAAAACTTTCAGTGAAACAGATACCTGATTTCTCCAGAACCAAACATCTCAAAGGATAACTTTGGAACTGTCAAATACAACATATTTTTGATGTCAAAATAGTATTTCTATTAAGTCCAGTCAAAGTTATATAAGTAGTTTACCATTTTTGTGGGATGTGTACTTTAGTCAGGCTAATTCACACTAGCATTCAATAGAAGTTTCTTCATAATATTGAGTCCATTTTATCCATCCGTATGCAAATGGCCTTTGGTCTACTGCTGTGAGTTTCACCAATAGATCTTTTGTTCTGTCATTTTTAATCAAAATCCTCTCCGTTACCTACACTCATTTTAATAAGCATTGATTCTAAAAGGCCTGAAGCTTCTTCTTTTATAACATCATCAGAATTCAAAGTCAGGCTAAATTAGTACATTAACATCCTTTAAAGTTTTGAATTATTGTTGGCATAGCTAGATTTCTAATGTCTTATAGACATCTATTAAAATTATAGTATAATAATTTCATCAGTGTTCACATGACTGCATGTGTGTGTACCATGTTGCTTCAGGAGGGTTTGACTCTTTGTAATGCTATGGATTGTAGCCCACCAGGTTCCTCTGTCCATGGGATTCTTCAGGCAAGAATATTGGAATGGAGACTTCCCTGGTTGTCTAGTGGCTAAGACTGAACTCTCATTGCAAGAGGTCCAGGTTCAATCCCTGATCAGGGAACTAGATCCCACATGCCAACCTCACATCACAGCTAGAGAAGCCTGCATGCCACAATGAAGACTTAGCACAGTCTAACTATATATACATATACATATATATGTGTGTGTGTGTGTATACATATATATATTTAAGAATATGGAATGGGTTGCCATGCCCTCCTCCAGGGGAGCTGACCCAAGGATCAAATCTGTGTCTCTTACATTTCTGGCATGGGTATATGAGTTTTAACATATGGGTAATGACACTGAAGTAGAAATTACTAGGAAGCCAGTGTAGAACTCTGAGACCTTGTTTTCAGTAAGCATCTCCCTCCATTGTCCTGAATTCTTGGAAAGTGTCTTTAGTCTGATAAATTATCAACACTCATATCCAGGGAAGGACTGTAATTAAATTCTGTTCCATATGCTTGAGGGAAAAACAACTGGTAATCCTTAATCTTAAATCCATACATCTGGTCAATGTTAAAATAGCCAGAGGGCATGAAAAAGGTTGGGGACTTAATCCAAGGACCACAAAAGTCATAAAGATGTTAAGTATCTTGACCTTTAAATTGATTGGTTAGAAACAATGTGATTTAAGGACATATATAAAAACTGCCGTAAGCCCCACAGCAGTGTAGACTCCTTACCCCCTCTCAGTGTCTATGCTGAGAGCTTTGTACTTTCTTCCTCTTTAATAAATCCTATTTGCTTGCTACCATGCGTATTTGGATGCTTCTGGATTCCATTCTGTGGCTCTGTAGACAAGAACTCAGATTTCTGTCTCATCTTTTGGGGACTTCTTCTGGATTCCTCAACACCTACTCAAGGTAAGCACAGACACTCACTCTCAGTTCACCTCTTGTTACTTAAACTAACTGCATATGTCTTGAGCCACTCTTTGTCTCATAAGTTTGCACGAGTTCTGAGGGCAGACAGAGTTAGTAAACAGTGGCCTCAGGTCTTCGTATTGGCCAGCTGATTGACCTGGAGGTGCTGAGAGAAACTTCTGCAAGGCTGCTACCTCAGCGAGAACCACAGGACAATTTCTCTTTCCTAATATCTAGAGGTTGTGAGACTTTTCCACTTTAGGTAGGATCATTCTGGAGCACATCTAAATACTACTAACCTTGTGCACTGTAGCTTGCTCTAGGGGAACTCCAGTTCAGGCATACCCAAAGTTTAGGATCATAGGAAGTTCCCCAACCTAGGGTCTCACTCCTTCCATCTTTGCAGAAGGGAAGATAGAGACATGAAGAGAAGAAAGGCCCAGGGTACCCACATAAAAGTGGTCAAGTCTGGGTGCACTTCAAAGTGAGGGAAGCATATGTTATGGGTGCTTCTTTGCTCCCACTCCACAAGGAGGGGATGCCCTCTTTCTGAGGAACCAGAGAAAAGACAAAGAGCACTGGAAATTTGTCTTCTCTCTTTCACATGAGAGCAACCTCTTTGAGTCCCATACCCGACTCAAAGTGGATGCATTTGTCATGTATACTGAAGAACTTGAAAGACGTGTGACCCTCAGATCCTGTTGAAGAAGCATATGATCTTCAATCTGCACTGAGGCATGGCCTCAATCTACTCAGTATAATCTATCTGATGGTGAAGAATGCCCTATCCCCCCACACACAACCACAAGGCACACTTAATTATAATACCATCCTCCAACTAGACCTCTTTAGTAGATGAGAAGGAAAAGGTCAGAAATCCTATATATACAGGTTTTCTTTGTCTTGAGAGAAAACTCTCTCTTATGCAGAAGTTCTGGGTTTGTCCCCTCTATGCTGCCTATAACTTCCCCCAAAGTTATGACCAACCTAGACAGCATATTAAAAAGCAGAGACATTACTTTGCCAAGGCTATGGTGTTTCCAGTAGTAATGTATGGATGTGAGAGTTGGGCTATAAAGAAAGCTGAGCAATGAAGAATTGATGCTTTTGAACCATGGTGTTGAAGAAGACTCTTGAGAGTCCCTTGGACTGCGAGGATGGGGAGATGAATGATATGCTACTAGCAGGCAGGGGAGCTCTGAGAGTGAATCATCCTGGTTACTTACAGGACTCCAGGCAATGCCCATAGCTGATCCTAATTTGGCACACAACAAAGGCAGCAATGACTAGAAGAGAGTTCACTTTATCACTTATATAAAAGAAGGCTTAAAAAAAATCACCAACTAAACCCTTAAACTACTCCAAACTAACTGGAGTGACTCGGAAAAAGAAGGAAAACTCCACAGTTTTTCTGGAAAGATTCAGGCATTGAGAAAACATACTTATTTGCACCCAGATTCCTCAGAGGGCCAACTTGTTCTTAAAGACAAATTTACTACTCAATCAGCTCCAGATATTTGAAGGAAACTCCAGAAATTGGTCTTCTGCACAAATATGGATTCAGAGAGCCTTCTAAGAGCTGCCACATCAGTATTCTTCAAGAGAGATCAGGAGGGATATAAGGAAAAAGAGAGGAGAGATAAGAGAAATGCCAAACCTTTTATTATGGTCCTACGGAACTCCAAACCTTAGGGCTCTGAAGTTGGGAGGACAATAGGAAAAACCTGGAGCCTGTTTCTGTTGTGGCAAGGATGAACACTTAAAGGGGCAATGCCCCCAAGGCAAGCATAAGCCACCATCTAGGCCTTGCCCCACTTGCAAAGGGGATCACTGGAATAGTAACTGTTCCCAGGGCTGTAGGTTTCAGGGTTCAGAAACTCAGACCCAGGATCAAGACTGACAGGGCCCAGGGCTTCCCATTTTGGCTCCTGTTCTCATCACCCCACAGGAGCCTCGGGTGACTCTAATTATAGGCGGCCATCCTGTTAACTTCCTACTCGATACAGGAGCCACTTTCTCAGCCCTCCTCTCTAATCCGGGTCCTCCATCTACTAAGTTAGCTACTATATCTGGCATTTCTGGAAAGCTGGTTATCAAATTCTTTACACAACAGTTGAGTTGTAACTGGGATTCCATTCTTTTTTTCTAATGCCTTTCTGATAATACCAGAAAGCCCAACCCAATCCTAGGAAGAGATATTCTATCTGAAATGCAAGCATCAATTCATATGGAAATGGAATCTACAGAAAATTTATGCTTACCCCTGACAAAAGTAGAAATTAACCTGAAGTCTAGGCAACCAGAGGAAAGATAGGAAGAGCCATCTCACTTCAACCAGTGCAGATAACTCTTAAAAATCCTAATAACTTTCCTCACCAGAAACAATACTCTCTATAGCCAGAGGCAAACGAGGGACTCATTTCCTTGAATGAAAACCTCAAAGGGCAGGAGCTCTTAATCGAATGTAACAGTGCTTGTAATACACATATTCTGGGAGTCCAAAAGCCTAATGGGGAATGGCATCTAGTTCAGGAGCTCTGCCTCATTAATAGGCTGCAATTCCATTACATCCTGTCATGCCTAACCTCTATACTCTACTCTCCCAAATCCCATAAACAGCCACTTATTTTACCATTTTAGATTTGCAGGATGCCTTTTTATGCATACACTTAGCTCAGAGTTCACAATTTTTGCTTGCTTTGGGGGATCCATTTGATTCCACTACTAAACTAACTTGGACAGAGTTGCCCCTAGGATTCAGCACTCAGTTGTTTGGGCAGGCTTTAGCCAGAGACCTAGCTGCATTTCAGACAACTGAAACTGTAATAGTCATTCGATATGTAGATGATATTCTCCTTTGTGTTGACACAGAGAAAAACTGTTACCAAGCCACCTGTGATAACTTTAATTAATCTAGCTCGATGTGGTTCAGTTAATTCAGTTGCTAAGTCATGTTGGACTCTTTGTGACTGCATAGGCTGCAGCAAGCCAGGCTTCCCTGTCCATCACCAACTGCTGGAGCTTGCTTAAACTCAGGTCCATCAGCTGAGTTATGCCAACCCTCCACCTCATCCTCTGTCATCCCCCTCTCCTCCTGCCTTCAATCTTTCCCAGAATCAGGGTATTTTCCAATGAGTCAGCTCTTCTCATCAGGTGGCCAGAGTATTGGAGCTTCACCTTTAGCATCAGTCCTTCCAATGAATATTCAGGGAAGATTTTCCTTAGGATTGACTGGTTTGATATCCTTGAAGTCCAAGGGAATCTCAAGAGTCTTCTCCAATACCACAGTTCCAAAGCATCAACTCTCCAGTGCTCAGTTTTCTTTATACTACAACTCTCACATCCAAATGTGACTACTGGAAAATTCATAGTTTTGACTAGGTGGATCTTGTTACAAAGTAATGTCACTGATTTTTAAGATGCTGTCTAGTCTTGTCATAGCTTTTCTTCCAAGCATCTTTTAATTTCATGGCTTCAGTCACAATCCACAGTGATTCTGGAGCCCAAGAATATAAAATGCCTCACTATTTCCATTATTGCCCTGTTTATTTGCCATGAAGTGATGGGGCCTGATGACATGATCTTAGTTTTCTGAATGTTGAGTTTTAAGCCAACTTTTTCACCCTCCTCTTTCACTTTCATCAAGAGACTCTTTATTTCTTCTTCACTTCTGCCATGAGGGTGGTGTCATCTGTGTATCTGAGGTGATTGATATTTCTCCTGGTAATCTTGATTCCAGCTTGTGTTTCATCCAGCCTGGCATTTCACTTGATGTACTCTGCATATAAGTTAAATCATCAGTGTGACAATATACAGCCTTGAAGTACTCCTTTCTGACTGTGCAATCAGTCTGTTGTCCCATGTTAGATTTGAAATGTTGCTTATTGGGCTGCCTACAGATTTCCTCAGGAAGCAGGTAAAATGGTCTGATAGTAACATCCTTATAAATTTTTTCCACTTTGTTGTGATCCACACAGTCAAAGGCTTTAGTGTAGTCAATAAAGCAGATATAGATGTTTTTCTGAAACTCTTGTTTTTTCAACAATCCAACAGATGTTAGCAATTTACTCTCTGTTTCCTCTGCCCTTTCTAAATCCAACTTGAACATCTGGAAGTTCATGGTGCACATACTGTTGGAGCCTGGCTTGGAGAATTTTGAGCATTACTTTGCTAGCATGTGAGATGAGTGCAACTGTGTGGTAGTTTGAGCATTGTTTGACACTGCTTTTATGGGGGAGTTTGAATGAAAACTAACTCTTTTCAGTCCTGTGGCCACTGCTGAGTTTTCCAAATTTGCTGGCATATTGAAAGCAACACTTTAACAGTATAATATTTTAAGATTTGAAATAGCTCAACTGGAATTAACACCTCCACTAGCTTTATTTGTAGTGATGCTTCCTAAGGATCACTTAACTTCCCATTGAAAGATATGTGGCTCTAGGTTGGTGATCACACCATCATTTTTATCTGGGTCATGAGGATATTTTTTGTATAGTTCTTCTGTGTATTTTGCCACTTCTTCTTAGTATTTTCTTCTTCTGTTAGATCCAGACCATTTTTGTCCTTTATTGTGCACATCTTTGCATGAAATGTTCCCTTGGTATCTCTAATTTTCTTGAAGAGATTTCTAGGCTTTCCCATTCTATTATTTTCCTCTATTTCTTTGCATTGATCACCGAGGAAGGCTTCTTATCTCTCTGTGCTATTCTTTGAAACTGCATTCAAATGGCTATATTTTTCCTTTTCTTTGCCTTTGGCTTCTGTTCTTTTCTTCGCTATTTATAAGGCCTCCTCAGAAAACCATTATGCCTTTCAGCATTTATTTTTCTTGGAGATGGTCTTGATCACTGCCTCCTGTATAATGTCACAAAACTCCATCCATAGTTCTTCAGGCACTCTCTCAGGTCTAATTCCTTGAATTGATTTGTTAGTTCCACTGTATAATCATAAAGCATTTGATTTAGGTCATAGCTGAATGGTCTAGTGGTTTTCCCTACTTTCTTCAATTTAAGTCTGAATTTGGCAATAAGGAGTTCATGATCTGAGCCATAGTCAGCTTCCAGTCTTGATTCTTTTGACTGTATAGGGCTTCTCCATATTTGACTGCAAATATAATGAATCTGATTTCAGTATTGTCTATGTGTAGAGTCATCTCTTCTGTTGTTGGAAGAGGTTGTTCATTATGACCAGTGCATTCTCTTGGCAAGACTGTTTTAGCCTTTGCCCTGCTTCATGTTGTACTCCAAGGCCAAATGTGCCTGTTACTCCAGGTATCTCTTGACTTCCTTCTTTTGCATTGCATTCCCCTATAATGAAAAGGACATCTTTTTTTAAGTGTTAGTTCTAGAAGGTCTTGTTCAATTTCAGCTTCTTCAGCATTACTTGCTGTGGCATAAACTCAGACTACTGCAATACTGAATGGTTTGCCATGGAAATGAACTGAGATCATTTTGTCATTTTTGAGACTGCAACCACGTACTGCATTTCTGACTCTTCTGTTGATTATGAGGGCTACTCCATTTCTTCTAAGGGATTCTTCCCCACAGTAGTAGATATAAATTATCATATGAATTAAATTTGCCCATTTCAGACCATTTATTTCACTGATTCCTAAAATGTCAATGTTCACTCTTGCCATCTCCTGTTTTTATCACTTCCCATTTACCTTGCTTCATGGACCTAACATTCCAACTTCCTATACAATATTGTTCTTTACAGCACCAGACTTTACTTCCATCACCCATTTTATCCACAACTGGGCATTGCTTTTGCTTTGACTCTGTCTCTTCATTCTTTCTGGAGTTATTTCTTCACTCTTCTCCACTAGCATTTTGGGCATCTACAAACCTGAGAGTCATCTTTCAGTATCCTATCTTTGCCTTTTCATACTGTCCTTGAGAACATGGGGTTCTCAAGGAAAGAATACTGAAGTGGTTTGCCATTACTTTCTCCAGTGGACCATGTGTTTTCAGAACTCTCTGCCATGACCTGTCCATCTTGGGTGGCCCTACATGGAATGGCTCATAATTTCATTGATGTGGCTACAAGATAATCAAAAGCTCAAATATGCCAACATGGAGTCAAATGTTTAGGAGTCAAACTCTCACATGGAGTTTGAACCCTGGGCAAAGAAAGAATGGAACCCATTTTACAACATCCTCTCCCTAGTACTCTCAGACAGTTCCAAGGTTTCTTTGGCATAACTGGTTACTGTATTCCTGTATATGGAGAGCTAGCTTGACCTTTATATAAGTTATTAAAAGAGACTCAACAATCAGAACATAAGGTATTACAATGGGAACCTGGAGAAATACATGTGTTTAAGATTTTAAAACAGGCTCTTTTTCAGAGTCCTGCTCTCAGCCTGCCTACAGGAGACCAATTTAAACTTTTTGTAACAGAGAGATCAGAAATAACCCTGGGAGTTCTAACTCAGAGGAAAGGAAGCTCACAACAACCTATTTCTTATTTAAGTAAAGAGCTCAATTCTATAGCCCAAGGATGACCACATTGTCTATTAATAGTGGCCTCAGTAGCTCTATTAATTCCTGAAGCCACTAAGTCAATTATAGGCCAAGATCTGACAGTCTATACTTCACATGATACCATTGGAATTTTAAATACTAAGAGAGAGCTATGACTTTCTGACAATCAGCTTCTCAGATACCAATCCTTGCTCTTAGAAAGACCCATAATTCAGCTTTTAATCTCACAACATTCCTTCCTGAATCATTACAGAAGAAGCCAGAACATGATTACCCTGAAGTTCTATCTTTAAATTACTCATCCAGGGAGGACTTACAAAATAAGCTTTTAGAAAATCCTGATGAAACTACGTTTACAGATGGCTTCTCCTTCATGGGAAAAAGGGAATGTAAGGCAGGATATACAGTGGTCCCATGATCTAAAATTTTATAAAGTAATCTTCTACCCACTGGAACTAGCACTCAATTAGCTGAATTGATTGCTTTAACCAGAGCCTTAGAGATGAGTCCCAACAGAAAGTGAACATCTATACTGACTAAATATGCTTACTTAGTACTTCATGCTTATTCTGCTATCTGGAAGGGAAAAAACTTTAAGACCTCAGATGGAAGCTCCATTAAATGCTGCAAAGAAATTATGCACCTCATAGATGCAATTAAACTATCCAAATAAGTGGCAGTGATACACTGCTGGGGCTATCAAGGAATGATTCTGACATAACAGAGGGAAGTAGAAGAGCTGACCAACAAGCAAAAGAGGCAGCCATCCAGTCGTTTAATAAGCAGGCTCCCCTCTTGTGGGATAAGTTCCCCACTGACATAAAACCCCAGTATTCTCCCAAGGAACGTCAACACTCTTTCTTGTGGAGATACTCTACTCCACTCTGGATGGCTTCAAACAGAAGATGAAAAACTTGTATTGCCCATAGCACCCAATGGAAAATTCTTAAAACTCTACATCAAATTTTCCATTTGGGAATTGAAAATAGTTACCAACTTGCTAAGAATCTTTTCAAGGGAAAAGGATTAGTAAAAACTATAAGCCAGATTGTCAAAAGATGTGAAGTCTGTCAAAAGAATAATCCCGTAACAACCTGTCAGCTATCCCAGGCTTACAGTGTACAGGAAGATATCCTGGAGAGGACTGGCAGATAGACTTCACTCATATGCCAAAAGCTATGGGACATCAATACCTACTACTTTGAGTTGATATCTTTACCGGGTGGATAGAGGCTTTCCCACCCAGTAGAACAGAACAAGAAAAAGAAGGGGTTAAAACTTTAATGCATGAGATGGTTCCTCACTTTTTCCTGTCACTCATGATTCAAAGTGCCAATAGCCCTGCCTTTTTAAGCTTACAATAACACAGGGTGTCTCCCAGGCCCTAGGAGTTTAGTTTCATTTACATTGTGCCTGGAGGCCTCAGTCCTCTAGGAAGGTAGAAAAAGCTAATGATATACTTGATACATTTATGAAAACACTTACAAGCTACTCACCTTTCCTGAACTTCATTACTTCTTTTAGCTCTAGTGAGAATAATAAATACCCCACAATCATTGGAATTTAAACCTTTTGAAATGTTATATAAGAGGCCATTTTTCTTTTTTTTTTTTAGGAGGCCATTTTTCAAAAATGATTTACTTTTACTCCAAGAAACTGCTGACTAACAAAATATGTCACTAGCTTAATTTCTTTTTGAAAACAGCTACAATCCCTAGAAAATGGGATCTCACAACCAGAAGAAAGCAAAAAGCCCTTATATAATCCTGGGGACCTGGTATTAGTAAAGGCTATTGGCTATTCCTGGCAATAGTCCAAGTTTAGCTTCCACATGGGAGGGACCATTTCCTATTATTCTCTCTTCACCCACTGCTGTTAAGCTTATAGGTATTGATGCCTGGATTCACCACACAAAGATAAAGCCCTGGAAGTCTCCTGGAGAAAATCACAAGGACGATCAAACACCCCCAGAGGAAAATTCACAGGAAAATCCTGTGTTTGGAATATCAATACACCCCCTTAGAAGGATTGAAAGGATTGTTCAAGAAGTGCCCAGATAAGTAATTCTTCTAACATAACATGCTCAGACACACATTACTCTATTTTGTTCTTCTTAATTTAATAATGGCCTGTCGAGTCCCTTTAGATTGGACACAGGATAATGTTTTCATTTCATGGACACATTCTTATGCAATGTTCCAAAATCAGTCAGAGTGCTGGTTCTATGGAGTCCTATAATTATCCTCCAATCATAGACTGCCTTGGTTAGTGTCACCCTTAGATGGACCCGATTTTCAAAAGAAATGAAGAGTCAAGTCCAGGCAATGGCTGATTCCACTTCTCCTTTTGGGACCACCCTATGGAACTGGATATCAACTTCCATCTGGTAGAAATCCCTGGTCCTGATGGGAAGCCTTGTTCCATTCTTATTGCTTTTTTGGTCCTGGTATTCTAAATTGCCTCCCTTGCTTTGTAATATCTCACATAGAAACTATCAAACTTCAAATGATTATGGAAATGGAGCCTAAGACGATACACGGAGGTCCACTAGATCATTCCACTGGTGGAGACCTAACTTCCATCCCTTAACAACATCCCTACATAGCTTGAGAAGCCAGATTGGTCATCTTTCCTCTTTATCTATAATGGCAGTTAGAGTCTCCATCTCTAGAGGGAGGGGATTGAGGTAGGAATTACTATGCAGTCAGTATGGAGCTCTGAGACCTCAGTCTTGCTTTCAGTAAGCATCCCATTACATTGTCCTGAATTCCTGGAATGTGTCTTTAGTCTAATAAACTATCAGCAGTCAGATCCAGGGAAGAACAGTAACTAAATTCTGTTCCATATGCTTGAGCAACTGGTGATCATTAATCTTAAGTCTGCACATCTGGACCATGTTAAAATGGCCAGAGGGCATGAAAAAATGTGGTGACTTTATCCAAGAATCAAGAGAAGCCATAAAGATGTTGACTATTTCCACCTTTAAATTAATTGGGTAGAAATAATGTGATTTAAGGAAGGATATAAAAACTACTGTAAGTCCCACCTTGGTGTGACTTCTTACCCCCTCTCAGTGTCTACCCTGAGAGCTTTGTAGTTCTCTCCTCTTTAACAAATCCTATTTCCTTACTATCTTGAGTGTTTGTGGATTCCATTCTTTAGCTCTGCAGACAAAAACTCTGATTCCCATCTCACCACTATTAGCAACACAATGAAACAAAAATGAGTAGATAAATGAGCAATATTAAATGCTTTCTCATTGTTCATTCCCAGTGGTTGAAGCCATACCATGAGACTGGCAAAAAGGTCCTCACATTACTCTCCCTAGTGTACCTCCCTATTTCCAACAGAGTCTCATAAGGAGCTGAGAATCTCTTTTAAGGAAGCATCAAGTATTACTTGGGCCAAAGGCAAAGAATTTTGGAAATTTTACTAGCATAATATGAAAAAATACAAAGGTGATGGCATGCTCAATATTTTACTACCCTTAGAAGAAGAATCTACAAGTATCAGAAGTTAACTAGACAATTAAATTGTTAAGGCATGTTTGAACTCCATCTCTATTTCACTTAATTGTAATTTTGTCACATGTTCATATTTTTGAAAAAGCTGCATCTAATTGTGGGCCCTGAGAAAGATTAAATAAACCCTTCCAATTGACAGTATCTTAATCAAGAAAGGGAGCCTCCCAGGTGACTCAGTGGTAAAGAATCTACCTGCCAATTCAGGTGACTAAGGAGACATGGGCTCAATCCCTGGGTTGGGAAGAATACTTGGAGTAGGAAATAGCAACACACATCAGTATTCTTGCCTGGAAGATTTCATGGACAGAGGAACCTGGTGGGGTGCTGTCCATTGGGTCACAAAGAATCAGCTGCAACTGAGCAAACATGCTCAATAATCAAGAGAAACAGTGTTGTGGAGAAGAAATCAATTCTGATTCCATGTTAGAAACTATTTCTATGACTTGCACTTTGTTGCTTTTGTTATAATGTGTGCTAAGTCACTTCAGTCATATCTGGTGCTTTGCAACTCTATAGATTGTAGCCTACCAGGCTCTTCTGTCTGTGGGATTCTCCAGACAAGAATACTGGAGTGGTTGCCAGGCCCTTCCCAACCCAGGGATCTAACTCACCTCTTTTATGTCTCCTGCATTGGCAGGTGGGTTCTTTACCACTAGCACCACTTGGGAAGCCCTAGATTTGCTATTACAATCACATATAATATCCTGCCTCAGAGGACCCTGTCCCTTTGCTTGATTGTAAAATGAAGTGACTCTGTTCAGATCATAGAGAAATAATATAACCCTCACCACCTGTGAATAGGTACAACAAAAAGAAGATATTACACACCCTTCCAAAGACAGGTCATTTCAGGAGATGTTTAGCAAGACTGAATACCCCTTCACTTTACTTCCCTATCGCCTCACCCTCTCTTTCACTTTACTTCCTCACTGCTTCTCTTTCTCTATTCTAGCTTTCGACTTTAATTCTTATTGCTTCTTTCTGACTCTAAAAAAGAAAATTGCATCCAGACTCTGACAAGATGGTTACTCTGAGACACTAGTCTGCCATCTTCTCAACCAGCTACATTTCCAAATAAAATTGTATTCCTTGTCTCAACACCTCACCTCTCAAGTTCATTGGCCTGTCCTGCAGTAAGCAGAGCAAGCTTGGATTTGGTAACAGTAGCTTCCTTTTCATTAATTTATAAAATATATTTCAAAAGAGTCTCAGTAAAAGTATCTTAACAGGAGGTTGACTAGGGAGATTCACAAAACAATTTAACTATTGACTGAATATTCCCATATTTCAATAGTCTTTTGATTCTGTGCACCTGTACACTATACTATATTTTTATTATGATAGAGGTCACACTTCAATCAAAAGAGGTATATGCTCCTTTCAGGTAACATCTCTCTCCTTTTTAGACTGACCCATCAGCCATAACAAGGTGGTTCTGGAAGCCTGGAGCTATTTTTCTTTTACTTTCCATTCACCAAAGCAGACAGAAGCAGCTAACATACTGTATTACTTGCTTACCTTATATATGTCTGATTTTTTTCTAATACATTTAGCCATCTCCTTAATGATGAATTTGCCACCTACAAGTACCACAACTATATTTCTATTAGTAATCACAGTTCTTGAGCAGCCTCAAATCAAAGATTCTAAACCACATCTTTCCTCTTTCTCTCATCCATCTCCTGAATTTTTCACTTTCCTAAACTGAGACTCTGTCCTCATAAAATACTAACTTCCCATTCCTTCTACCCACCTTCTTACCCCTGGGGCCTCTGACCTCTATCAGTGTACTTTCTGACTATGAACTTCACTATTCTAGGTATTTCATAGGCGCAGACAAATACTGTACAGTCATAACGTTCCTTCCAAGGAGTAAGCATTTTTTAATTTTATGGTGACAATCACCATCTGCAGTGATTTGGGAGCCCCCCAAAATAAAGTCAGCCACTGTTTCCACTGTTTCTGCATCTATTTGCCATGAAGTGAGGGAACTAGATCCCATGATCTTAGTTTTCTAAATGTTGAGCTTTAAGCTAACTTTTGCACTTTCCTCTTTCATTTTCATCAAGAGGCTCTTTAGTTCTTCACTTTCTGCCAAAAGGATGGTGTCATCTGCATATCTGAGGTTATTGATATTTCTCCCAGCAAACTTGATTCCAGCTTGTGCTTCTTCCAGCCCAGCGTTTCTCAAGATGTGCTCTGCATATAGGTAACCATATTTAGATTTTTGCTAAAGGTCAGTTCCAGATTGCAGATATTCTTGGGGATTAAGCATAGAGTTACCTTAGTCTAGATGTAAGACAGTTCTATACTTACATGCCTGTTAACTGCATGCTTAGTACCCTTGCCTGGAGAATTCTATGAACAGAGGAGCCTGGTGGGCTACAGTCCATGGGATGACAAAGAGTCAGGCATGACTAAGTGACTTTCACTTTCACTTTAACTGTATGAGAATATACCACTTTACTTCCCACATTAGCTGTATACTTTTATGTTCTCATTACCAATGTATATTCTTTAGCAGCTGACCTACCAGGGGAGCAACAGTTAGAACTGGACATGGAATAACAGACTGGTTCCAAATTGGGAAGAGAGCACATCAAGGCTATATATAGTCACCCTGTTTATTTCACTTATATGCAGAATACATTATACTAAATGCCAGGCTGGATGAAACACAAGCTGGAATCAATATTTCCAGGAGAAATATCAACCAGCTCAGATATGCAGATGACATCACCCTCATGGCAAAAAGCGAAGAACTAAAGTGCCTCTTGATGAAAGTGAAAGAGGAGAGTGTAAAAGCTGGCTTAAAACTCAACATTCAGCAAACGAAGATCATGGCATCTGGTCCCATCACTTCATAGCAAACAGATTAGGAAATAATGAAAACAGTGAGAGAGTTTATTTTTGGGGTCCAAAATCACTGTAGAAGATGACTGCAGCTGTGAAATTAAAAGATGCTCACTCCTTGGAAGAAAACTTATGACCAAACTAGAAAACATATTAAAAAGCAGAGATGTTACTTTGCCAACAAAGGTCCATCTAGTCAAAGGTATGTTGTTTCCAGTAGCTATGTATGGATGTCAGAGTTGAACTATAAAGGAAGCTGAATGCCAGCTATTGAAGAATCCTTGCATCCCTGGGATAAAGCCCACTTGGTCATGATGTATGATCTTTTTAATATGTAGTTGGATTCTATTTGCTAGAATTTTGTTAAGAATTTTTGCATCAATGTTCATCAGTGACATTGGTCTGTAGTTTTCTTTTTTTGTGGCATCTTTGTCAGGTTTTGATATTAGGGTGATGGTGGCCTCATAGAATGAGTTTGGAAGTTTACCTTCCTCTGCAATTTTCTGGAAGAGTTTGAGTTAGGATAGGTGTTAGCTCTTCTCTAAATTTTTTGATGGAATTCAGCTTTGAAGCTGTCTGGTCCTGGGCTTTTGTTTGCTGGAAGATTTCTGATTACAGTTTCAATTTCTGTGCTTGTGATGAGTCTGTTAAGATTTTCTGTTTCTTCCTGGTTCAGTTTTAGAAAGTTGTACTTTTCTAAGAATTTGTCCATTTCTTCCAAGTTGTCCATTTTATTAGCATATAGTTGCTGGTAGTAGTCTCTTACAATTCTTTGTATTTCTGTGTTTTCTGTTGTGATCTCTCCATTTTTATTTCTAATTTTGTTAATTTGATTTTTCTCCCTTTGTTTCTTAATGAGTCTGGTTAATGGCTTGTCAATTTTTTTAATCTTCTCAAAGAACCAGCTTTTGGCTTTGTTGATTTTTACTATGGTCCTTTTTGTTTCTTTTGCATTTATTTCTGCCCTAATTTTTAAGATTTATTTCCTTCTACTAACCCTGAGGTTCTTCATTTCTTCCTTTTCTAGTTGCTTTAGGTGTAGAGTTAGGTTATTTATTTGAATGTTTTCTTGTTTCTTGAGGTAAGCATGTATTGCTATGAACCTTCCCCTTAGCACTGCTTTTACAGTGAGTGTCCCATAGGTTTTGGGTTCTTGTATTTTCATTTTCTTTCATTTCTATACATATTTTGATTTCCTTTTTGATTTCTTCTGTGATTTGTTGGTTATTCAGAAGCGTGTTGTTCAGCCTCCATATGTTGGAATTTTCAATAGTTTTTCTCTTGTAATTGACATCTAATCTTACTGCATTGTGGTCCCAAAAGATGCTTGGAATGATTTCAATTTTTTTTAACTTACCAAGGCTAGATTTATGACTCAGGATGTGATCTATCCTGGAGAAGTTTCCATGTGCACTTGAGAAAAAGGTGAAATTCATTGTTTTGGGGTGAAATGTCCTATAGATATCAATTAGGTCTAATTGGTCTATTGTATCATTTAAAGTTTGTGTTCCCTTGTTAATTTTCTATTTAGTTGATCTATCCATAGATGTGAGTGGGGTATTAAAGGCTCCCACTATTACTGTGTTATTGTTAATTTCCCCTTTCATACTTGTTAACATTTGTCTTACATATTGCAGTACTCTTATGTTAGGTGCATAGATATTTATAATTGTTATATCTTCTTCCTGGATTGATCCTTTGCTCATTATGTAGTGTCCTTCTTTGTCTCTTTTCACAGCCTTTCTTTTAAAGTCTATTTTATCTGATATGAGTGTTGAAACTCCAGATTTCTTTTGGTCTCTATTTGCGTGGAATCAAATTAAAAGATTAAAAACCATATGATTATCTCAGTAGATGAAGAGAAAGCCTTTAATAAAATTCAACATCCATTTATAAAAAAGCCCTCGAGAAAGCAGGAATAGAAGGAACATACCTCAACATAATAAAAGCTATATATGACAAACCAACAGCAAACATTATCCTCAATGGTGAAAAATTTAAAGCATTTCCCCTAAAGTCAGGAACAAGACAAGGGTGCCCACTCTCACCACTACTATTCAACATAGTTTTGAAAATTTTGGCCACAGCAATCAGAGCAGAAAAAAATAAATAAATAAAATGAATCCAGATTGGAAAGGAAGTAAAACTCTCACTGTTCACAGATGACATTATCCTCTATGTAGAAAACCCTTAAGACTCCACCAGAAAATTCCTAGAGCTAATCAGTGAATATGGTAAAGTTGCAGGATATAAAATCAACACACAGAAATCCCATGCATTCCTAAACACTGACAATGAGAAAACAGAAAGAGAAATTAAGGAAACAATACCATTCACCATTGCAACAAAAAGAATAAAATACTTAGGAATATATCTGCCTAAAAAAACAAAAGACGTTTATATATAAAACTATAAAACACTGGTGAAAGAAATCAAAGAGGACACAAATAGATGGAGAAATATACTGTGTTCATGGATCACAAGAATCAATATAGTGAAAATGAGTATACTACCTACCCAAAGCAATCTATAGATTCAATGCAATCCCTATCAAGCTACCAGCGGTATTTTTTACAGAGCTAGAACAAATAATTTTACAATTTGTATGGAAATACAAAAAATCTTGAATAGCCAAAGCAATCTAGAGAAAGAAGAATGGAACTGGAAGAGTCAACCTGCCTGACTTCAGGCTCTACCTCAAAGCCACAGTCATCAAGACAGTATGGTACTGGCACAAAGACAGAAATATAGATCAATGGAACAAAATAGAAAGCCTAGAGATAAATCCACGCACCTATGGATGCCTTATCTTCGACAAAGGAGGCAAGAATATACAATGTAGAAAAGAAAATCTCTTTAACAAGTGGTGCTGGGAAAACTGGTCAACCACTTGTAAAAGAAGGAAACTAGACCACTTTCTAACACCATACACAAAAAAAAACTCAAAATGGATTAAAGATCTAAACATAAGAGCAGAAACTATAAAACTCCTAGAAGAAAACATAAGCAAAATACTCTCTGACGTAAATCACAGCAGGATCCTCTATGACCCACCTCCCAGAATATTGGAAATAAAAGCAAAAATTAACAAATGGGACCTAATTAAACTTAAAAGTTTCTGCACAATAAAGGAAACTATAAGCAAGGTGAAAAGACAGCCTTCAGAATGGGAGAAAATAATAGCAAACAAAGAAACTGACAAAGAATTCATCTCAAAAATTTACAAGCAACTTCTGCAGCTCAATTCCAGAAAAATAAATGACCCAATCAAAAAATGGGCCAAAGAACTAAACAGACATTTCTCCAAAGAAAACATACAGATAGCTAACAAACACATGAAAAGATGTTCAACATCACTCATTACTAGAGAAATGCAAATCAAAACCACAATGAGGTACCATTTCATGCCAGTCAGAATTCTGCTATCCAAAAGTCTACAAGTAATAGATGCTGGAGAGGGTATGGAGAAAAGGGAAACCTCTTACACTGTTGGTTGGAATGCAAACTAGTACAGCCCCTCTGGAGAACAGTGTGGAGATTCCTTAAAAAAAACTGGAAAGAAAATTGCCATATGACCCAGCAATCCCACTGCTAGACATACACACCAAGGAAACCAGAATTGAAAGAGACACATGCACCCCAGTGTTCATCACAGCACTGTTTACAATAGCCAGGACATGGAAGCAACCTAGATATCTATCAGTAGGTGAATGTATAAGAAAGCTGTGGTGCATATACACAATGGAATATTACTCAGCCATTAAAAAGAATACATTTGAATAAGTTTTAATGAGGTGGATGAAACTGGAGCCTATTATACAGAGTGAAGTAAGCCAGAAAGAAAGCTACCAATGCAGTATACTAATGCATATATATGGAATTTAGAAAGATAGTAATGATAACCTTGTATGGGAGACAGCAAAAGAGAGGCAGATGTATAAAACAGTCTTTTGGACTCTGTGGGAGGGCAAATGTGGGATGGTTTGGAAGAATGGCATTGAAACATGTATATTATCATATATGAAATGAATCTCCAGTCCAGGTTTGATGCATGATGCAGGGTGCTCTGAGCTGGTGCACTGGGATTACCCAGAGGTATGGGATAGGGAGAGTGGTGGAAGGGGGATTCAGGATGGGGAACACATGTAAACCCATGGAGGATTCATGTCAGTGTATGGCAAAACCAATACAATATTGTAAAGTAATTAGCCTTCAGTTAAAAAAATATATATTAAAAAATAAAAAAGGCTGAATGCCAAAGAATTGATGCTTTTGAACTGTGGTGTTAGAGAACTCTTGAGAGTTCCTTGGACTGCAAAGAGATCAAACCTGTCTATCCTATAGGAAATAAGTTATTAATATTCATTGGAAGGACCAATGCTGAAGCTGAAACTTCAATAATTTGGCCACCTGATGCAAAGAACTAACTCATTGGAAAAGATCCTGATTCTGGGAAAGATTGAAGGCAAGAAAAGGGAACAACACAGGATGAGATGGTTAGATGTCATCACTGACTCATTGGACATGAGTTTCAGCAAGCTCTGAGAATTGGTGATGGATAGGGAAGCCTGACGTGCTGCAGTCTATGGGGTCACGAAGAATTGGACATGACTGAGTGACTGAACTGAGCAATGTAGAATATTCAGTTCTTCCACACCTTTGCCAATACTCTATATTATAACTTCTTTCTTTTTTTATTAGCTACTGTAATAGCTGTGCAGAGGTATTTCATGGTGAAATAAAATTTTGTCTCCCTAATCACAAAGAGGCAGAAAGGACTGAGCGACTGAACTGAATGGTGAATGATGATGGTGTGCTTGTCTTACATTCTTGTTTGCAATCCATACGTTTTCTTTACTGAAATGTGTATTCAAGTTATTTGCTCAAATATTTTTATTAGGCTGTTTTCCTAATATTGGGTTTCAAGATATATTTTGTTTTATTTTTATAAGAATATATTCCTGATAAGAGTTATTGATAAGATGCATGTTGACAAACATTTTCTTTCAATTCTGACCTTATAAACAATTTATTAATAATATCTTTTAAGAATACAAATATTTTATTGTGACAAAGCTTAATTATTTTCTTTTACAGCCTATATTTTAAATTAATTTATTTATTTTAATTACTTTGCCATATTGTGATGGTTTTTTACCATACATCAACGTGAATCAGTCACAGATATACATGTTTCCCCATCCTGAACACCCCCCATCTCCTTCCCTGGGTTGTCCCAGAGCAGCAGCTTTGGGTACTTTGTTTCATGCATCAAATTTGCACTGATCCTCTCTTTTACATATGGTAATGTGCATGTTTCAATGTTATTCTCTCAAAACATCCTACCCTGTATTCTCCCACTGAGTCCGAAAGTCTGTTTCTTACATCTGTGTTTCCTTTGCTGTCCTGCATGTAGGATTGTTGGTACCGTATTTCTAAATTCCATATATATGTGTTAATATACATTATTGCCTTTCTCTTTCTGGCTTACTTTAGATTGTATAATAGGCTCCAGGTTCATCCATCTCATTAGAACTGACTCAAATGTGTTCCTTTTTATAGCTGATAATATCCTGTTGTGTATATGTACCACAACTTCTTCATCCTTTCATCTGCCAATGGACATATAGGTTGCCTCCATGTCCTAAGTAGTGCCGCAATAAACATTGAGGTAAATGTATCTCTTTCAATTCTGGTTTCCTTGGTATCTATGCCCAGCAGTGGGACTTCTGGGTCATATGACAGTTCTAGTCACAGGTTTTTAAGGGATAAAAACACAGTTTCTCAATAATGACTGTACCAGTGTGCATTCCCACCAACAGTGTAAGAGGGTTCCATTTTCTCCACAACTTCTCCAGCATTTATTGTTTGCAGACATTTTGATGATGATCATTCTGACTGATGTGAGATGATATCGCATTCGTCTATTTTTCATTTATTTCTGCTCTGATTTTTATCATTTATTTCCTTCTACTAACTTTGGGTTCTTTGTTCTTCTTTTCCTAGTTGCTTTAGGTGTAAATTTAGGTTATTTATTTGATGCGTCTCTTCTTTCTTAAGGTAGGCTTGGTTTTCTATGAACTTCCCTCTTGTATTGCTATTGGCTTCCTTGGTATCTCAGCTGGTAAGGAATCCACCTGCAATGCAGGAGACCCTGGTTCTATTCTAGGGTCAGGAAATTCTGCTGGAGAAGGGACAGGCTACCCACTTCAGTATTCTTGGGCTTTTCTGGTGGCTCAGCTGGTAAAGAATTCATCTGCAATGCAGGAGACATGAGTTCAATCCCTGGGTTGGGAAGATCCCATGGAGAAGGGAACAGCTACTCACTCCAATATTCTGGCCTGGAGAATTCCATGGACTGCATAGTCTATAAATTTTCAAAGAGTCAGGCAAATTTCACTTGGCTTTTGGCTCCCTCTTAGCACTGATTTTACTGAACCCCATAGGTTTGGGGTTGTAGTGTTTTCATTATTATATCTTTCTATGCATATTTTGATTTTCTTTTTGATTTCTTTTGATTTCATTTCTTTTTCTTCGTTTCCATTTTTTTATTTTTTCAGTGATCTCTTTATTATTCAGAAGCATGTTTAGCCTCCATATGTCTGTGCTTCACTGCGGTTTTTTTTTCCCCCTGTACTGCTGCTGCTGCTGCTGCTAAGTCACTTCAGTCATGTCCGACTCTGTGAAACCCCATAGACTGCAATCCACCAGGCTCCCCCATCCCTGGGATTCTCCAGACAAGAACACTGGATTGGATTTCCATTGCCTTCTCCAATGCATGAAAGTGAAAAGTGAAAGTGAAGTCGCTCAGTCGTGCCTGACTCATAGCTACCCCATGGACTGCAGCCCACCAGGCTCTTCTGTCCATGGGATTTTCCAGGCAAGAATACTGGAGTCGGGTGCCATTGCCTTCTCCTGTGGTTGCTATCTAAACTTACAGCATTGTGATCAGAAAAGATGCTTGAAACAATTTAAATTGTTTTTTAATTGAATTTGAATTTTAAATTTACCAAAGCTAGATTTGTGATCCAGGATTTGACCTACCCAGGAGAATGTTCCATGTACACTTCAGAAAAAGGTGAAATCCATTGTTTTTGGTTGGAATGCCCTGTAGATATCAATTAGTCTAACTTGTCCAATGTATCATTTAAAGCTTGTGTTGCCTTGTTAATTTTTTGTCTGAATGATCTGTCCATCGGTGTGAGTGGGGTATTAAATCCCCCACTATTATTGTGCTACTCTCAATATCCCCTACTATTTTTAGTATTTGCCTTATGCATTGAAGTGCTCCTTTGTTGGGTGCAAATATATTTATATTTGTTATATCTTCTTATATCGATCCCTTGATCATTGTCTCTAATGATGGTCTTTATTTTAAAGTCTATTTTATCTGATATGAGTGTTGCTGGTCCCACTTTCTTTTGGTCTCCATTGGCGTGAAATATCTCATTCCAGCCTCTCAGTTTCAGGCTGTATGTGTCCCTAGGTTTGAGGTGAGTCTCTTGTAGACCGCATCTATTGGGGTCTTGTTTGTTTGTTTTTTAATCCATTCAACCAGTCTCTGTCTTTTGGTTGGAACATTTAATCCATCTACGTTTAAGGTAACTATTGACAAATATGATCCCATTACCATTTACTTTATTGCTGTGTGTTCACTTTTATAAACCTTTTCTGTGTTTCCTGTCTAGAGAAGATACTTTAGCACTTGTTGAAAAGCTAGCTTGGTGTTGCTGAATTCTCTCTGCTTTTGCTTGTCTGTAAAGCTTTGATTTCTGAATCTGAATGAGGTCTTTGCTGGGTAGAGTTACCTTGGTTGTAGACTCTTCCCTTTCATCACTTTAACTATATCCTGCCATTCCCTTCTGGCCTGGAGAGTTTCTGTTGAAAGATCAGCTGTTATCCTTATGGGGATCCCCTTGTATATTATGTGTTCCTTTTCCCTTGCTGCTTTTAATATTTGCAAGGTTGTATTTAATTTTCATTAGTTTAGGTATTATGTGCCTTGGTGTGATTTGCCTTGGGTTTATCCTGTATGGGACTCTCTGGGCTTCTTGGACTTGAGTAGCTAGTTCCTTACCCATCTAGGGACGTTTTCAACTCTTATCTCCTCAAATATTTTCTCACTCTCCTTCCTTTTTTTTTTTTCTTCTGGGATGCCTATAATTCAGATGCTGGGATGTTTAACATTGTCCCAGAGGTCTCTGAGGCTATCTAGGCTATAAAAATAAAAGTTAAAAGAGTAACCAAGAACCATACTAGGACTGTATGAGGGGGAAAAGAAAAAGAGAGTGGGGAAGGAAGGGGGACAAAAGAGAAGAAGGAATACATTTAAAAGAAATTTAAAGAAAAGATTTTTAAATGTTAAAAAAAATAATAATAATAATACTGCACCTTTCAGGTCCACCTGCTTGGATCACAAGGGCACAGTCCAAGTGGGTGGTGCATGTCCTCAAGGTAGCTGGTCTCAGACTGTGACACTCCTGGCAGATATGAACCATCCAGGATCCCAGGGAGATATGGTTAGCAACTAGCACCCTGCGCACAGTTTGGCAGGAGGTGAGTTCCCTGGGACTGAGATTGCAGCAGCCCCTTGCCTTCCGCTCTGGCTGAGGCACACCCGTCTTGCTGCCTGGATGGAGGACCATAAACGGCAACCAGCTTGCTCTCCTTTGATATTCACTAGGGCACAATCTTTGTTCTGTGAGAGCCAGGGGCCACAGTGCATTATTAGAGCCTTCCCACAGGAAAGTTCCTTTGTTTGTCTTTCAGGCATTCTCACTGTTTGAGAGGCTGTGTCACATTAGTCCCCTCAGAGCGTCCTCAGGGCATTCAACCACAGTCCTTGCCCTAATGAGTGATGATGCAGCCACCAGCACCTTCTCACCCAATCCCCATTTGCTGCCAGCAGATGCTTTTCTTTCTCTCTCTCTTTTTCTTTATCTTATGGTGCCCTCTGAGATAGCATTGTTCCCTACTGACCCAGCTTGTGAGAGGATCGCCTACTGTGTGGAAACTTCTCTTCCTTTACAACTCCCTCACCAGGATACATCTCTATCCCTAAGTCCTTTGCCTGTCTTTTCATCTTTATATTTTGCCCTACCTCATTTTGAAGAGATTAATTTTTCCTTTCTGTGTATTGGGGTCCTCTGCCAATGTTCAAAAGTTGTTCTGTGGAAGTTGCTCCACATGCAGATGATCTTTTGATGTATTTGTCGGGGGAAAAGTGGTCTCCCCATTCCATTTCTCTGCTGTCTCTGGACTGTTCCCTCTACAGCTTATTTATGGTGTCACTGTCTATCAAAGAAGTATGTGCTGACTCAAATCACAAAGATTTTTCTCTTATATTTTCTTCCAGAGATTTTATACCTTTAGTTTTACATTAAAATCTATAAACAATTTTTATCAGCTTATTTGAGAAATAATTTATATCATGATCCATTTTGAGTTAATGCTTCCCAGCTGGCTCGGTGGTAAAGAATTTATCTGTAAATGTAGGAGTTGAAGGGGATGCAGGTTCAATCCCTGGGTTGAGCAGATCCCCTGGAGAAGGAAATGGCAGCCCACTTCAGTATTCTAGCCTGGAAAATCCCATGGACAAGAGTCTCGTGAGCTACAATTCATGGGGTGATAATAGAGTCAGAGAGGACTTAGAAACTAAACATACATGCACACACACATGCTTATGGTACAAAGTATGAGTCAATGTATGCACAGATTTTTGCTGTTCAATCTGACTCTTTGCGACCCCATGGACAGCAGCAGGCCAGGCTTCCATCTCCTTTAGTGTCCCCTGGAGTTTGGCAAATGCGTACATAATTATGGTTATAATTATGGGGCACTTTTTGCACAGATGGTTGTTCAACTTTTAGTACTATTGAAGACTATCCACTGCCCATTGAAATACATTTCATCTTTGTTTGAAATCAATTGACCACATACATGTGGATGTAGTTTTGGACTATCTGAGGGTATTTGACCCATGGGCCAATTATGGCCTAATACTTGTTCTTGCCAGGAAAGCTTATTAGAACAAGGCCAAGATCATCTATTTACATAACACCTATGATTGCTTCCATGCTGCTGTGCCAGAGTTGAGTTGTGAAAGAGACTTTTGACCTACAAAAATCTTTTTTTTTTTTTTAAATCTGGCTCTTTACAGTAAAAGCTTGCCATCCATATTCTAGGGTCTTTTTAAAAAGAATTCCAAACTGCCTTGTTTGTGATTTCTTTTAGTGAGTGTAAATAGTAATATTTTGAGTAATCATTTGAGTCCTCCAATTTTACTTTTTTTTTCTTTTACAAAATTTCACATATTCTTGCCCTTTCTATGCACATTTTAAAACTAGCCTACTGATTTCTACAACAACAAAAATTCTGCTGTGACTTTGAGTGGGATTTCAATGAGTTTATAGATCAATTTAGAGTACATTGACAATATTCTGACTTCTGATCCATGAACACAGTATATAGCTTTAGTTCTTTCTATATTTAAAAGTGATTGACAATATTTTGAATTCAGACCATATATAATTTGCAAAATTTTTGTTATATTTATGCATAAGTATTCTATGTTTGTGGGTAATTTTTTAATGAGTAATATTTTCAAGGCGACTTCCTTGGTGGAACTAGTGGTTAAAAAAAAAAAACCTTCCTGCCAATGCAGGAGCTGTAAAGAGATGTAGGTTCCATCGCTGGGTCTGGAAGACCCCCTGGAGAGGGAAATGACAACCTGATAGAGTATTCTCGCCTGGAGAATCCCTTGGACTGAGCCTGGTGGGTTACAGTCCATAGAATTGCAAAGAGTTGGGTATGACTGAAGCAAACTATCATTCAAATACATTCTAGGTTTGTGGGTATTATTATAATGAGTAATATTTATGTATCAGTTTCCTGTGGTTCCTTGAGCATATGCAAAAATGTAGCTAATTATTGAATATTAATCTAGTATCCTCTCACCTTGCTCATTCAATCAGTTTCATTAACTTTTGTGTAGATTCTTTGCTTTTACATGTAGAAAACCCTATTTTCTATGGATATAGGAATTTTATTTATTTATTTCAAATCTTTATATTTCTGTGTTTTCTTGTTTACCTCACTGGTTAGGAACTCCACTACACTGTTGAATACAGTGAAAGAAAATATCTTTTCCTTATTCTTGATACACTGAATATGCTTTTAGATTTTCCTCATTTAAATAATTTAGGTGGAATTGCCTTTATAAATAGTTTTTATCAAGTTAATTTCCTTTAATTCTTAATTTGTTAACAGTCTGTTGTCATAGATCAATGTTGAATATGTTAAAAATATTCTGCATGTACTAATGTGGCCATATGTTTTTTCTTTAACATGTTAATGATTATAAATATTTATAGTCAAATATGTAACCAAATTTGCATTTCTGCTTATTCTACTTGCTTGATCATGATATATTATATTTTTATACATTGCTGGATTGGATTTACTATTTTTTTATTGAACATTTTGTGCCTATGCTCATGAGGGATACTGTTTTGAAGTCAGGAGATTGGTTACCTTTGAATATGAATGGCTGGGGTAAAGCATAAATAAGTCCTCTCAAGTGCTGCTACTGTTGTATATCTTGATCTTGGTGGTAGATATATGTCTGTGTTTTCTTCATGGAGCTCCAGTCTTACAGTTTTTGCACTTTGCTTATGTTATACATCAACATATATTGAGAAAAAATATTTATCTAAGTAATCCATTTTGGAAATAAACTTTCATTTTCACCAGGATACTGCACAACCCCCAAAACCACTCTAATTAAGACAACAACATTTCTGCCTTTCCAGAGCCAAAGCTGCTAGGCCTAGGACTTGCATTACAGTTTCTTTAAACACACATCCCAATGCCCTGTGTATCTAGAAAGCTCCTACTTAAAAGGCTATTTTATGAACTGAGAGGGTAACAGGCAGGAAGGCTGGGGTCTACAAACAGAGGAAATAGGCTGCAAGTGTCAGACATTTTTTATCTCTCTCTTAAGTGGCAGGAGGAAACAAATTAGTGTATTTTTTCCCCTTCTCTATACAAATTTAAAAAGAGGTTTCTCTTAAAAGTCTCTGTTGCCATAATGACACCTAGTTCCAACTAAACTTAACTTTTCTCAAACATTGAGTTAATCAAAGCATTTTTCTTATGTGGATGTTTGCCTTAAGCCATGTTAATGCAATGTGTATTTATCCTGGGCTCTGTCTTCAAGTCAGTTTGCCTAAAGGCTCAGAAGGACTTGACAAGCCAGTATGTTATACTGATACATTGTTCTCCTATTCTGTGTTAATGAAACTATACATTTGTATGGAAATCTGCCTTTCTTCAAGATTCCTGTTAATTGTCTTATGGCCCCAGATGACTCACCTGGTGCCAATGTTATCTCAAAATGCATGTTGTGGGTGAGGTACCTGGTGCCATTCTCTGAGTTTTGAGATATTTCTTTTTTTTTTAATTAACAAACTGCTAGTAGCCATATAACATTCAGCTAAAGACTGGATGGGAGTACAAAAGGGGGATACTCTTTCTGCCTCCTCCTGAAGTCTATGTCAGAAGCTTTCTCTCTTTTTTACTTTAGTAAAACCTTATTACACAAAAGCTCTGAGCCACCAAGCCTTGTCTCTGGCCCTGAATTGAATTCTCCTCCGGAGGCCAAGAATCCTGGCATCTTTTGTCTTTCATGGTTCAGCAAGCTTTCAGAATTATAGTAAATTTTCTTCTTTCCATAGCAATTAGTCAACAGGCCTTATGACTCTAGCTTTTGCTAATAGATCCATACAGACATTAAGTTTACCAGTCAGAAGGATACTGTCTCTCTCTTAAGTACAGACAATTCCTATAAGTTATAAGCCCCTTCCTGGAGTCCATTTAATTAACCCAGACCAACACTGACTCATTTCAGAGGAATAAAGATGTTCAACCAGCAGACAAAAGATCTATCTGCAGTGTAGAATCCCAAGATGCAACAGAAGGGTCCTTAGTATTCCAAGTGCCTTCTCGTCTACCAGGAATTGTTGTTATTCCCATTTAATTTGTTACTATTATTAAAAAAAAAAAAACTTTAAGACTATCTAAAGTTTCAGTTATCATTGACAAAGACAAAAGCCCCTTAATTATATGTATTTTCATACCCTTAAATGTCCATGTGTTTCATCACTTCTGCTCCTGATCCAACATCTAAATGTCAGGCTTTCATCCAATTTTCTCCTATTACATGTGAGAGAACATCTGTTGCATGACTAAGAATTATATTTACAGATGCAAACTCACTAACAATTTCCTTCAGCTTTTTACTAAGAAGCAGACCCATGTTGAGAACACTGACCCTCTCAAGGGAAAGTTGTTTATTCTTTTAGAGTTGTGGAAAAGGAATCTCTGGTCCTCTGTATCCTCATTGTCAATGATCTCCCCATCATGATATTATGCATCCTAATCACCATTTTTAATCCATTATACAATTTAGCCCTCACTCACTGTTCATATTTTTAAGATGAAGTTAATAATCATTCTCCCTGCCATTTGCCTTGACCTTCTCAACTCCTAACACTTTAGCTCAGCCACACATTATCTTCCCAATTTCTCTATAATATACTGACATTTTTTAATTATCCAGAATCATTGTACTTCTGAAATTAGGAAACAATAAACTCTAGAAAATAAATGTATTTCCTTGTATCTCTAATACTCATTCACTCTTATTTATCTGTATCTTTTTTCTTACATATCCTGTATTGTCCAGTATCAATGTGGTCAAAATGAGAACTACTAATTTTCCAGTAGCCATGTATGGATGTGAGAACTGGACCATAAAGAAGGCTGAATGCCAAAGAACTGATGCTTTTGAACTATGATGTTGGAGAGGACTCTTGAGAGTCCTTTGGAAATCAAACCAGTCAATCCTAAAGCAAATAAATCCTGAATATTCACTGGAAGGACTGATGCTGAAGCTGAGGCTCCATACTTTGGATAACTGATGCAAAGAGCCAATTCATTAGAAACAACCCTGATGCTGGGAAAAATAAAGAAGTAGGAGAAGGGGACGCCAGAGAGTGAGAAGGTTGGATGGTATCACCAACTCAATGGACGTGAGTTTGAGTAACTCAGGGAGATAGTGAAGGATAGGGAAGCCTGGTGTGTTTAGTCCATGGGATTGCAAAGAGTTGGACATGACTGAGCAACTGAACAAAATGGTATTGGATTAGAGTTGAAGTGAGCTAAAAGTTGAGTGGAATTTCGAAGATAGAAGTGAAAAGACTTTACTTGTAGAAGATCATTGACATTAGATATTCTGGTGAACTGATAAAGAACTTCATCTCATTTACTCTATCACCACTTTGACTGCTGGCCCTGATTATCTGCAGCTGTGCCGAGCTCAACACCAAAACACAATAACGTCGTTGTTCAGTCACTAAGTCATGTCTGACTCTGTGAGCTCATGGACTGCCAGGCTCCTCTGTCCTGCACTATCTCCTGGAGTTTGCTCTAATTCATGTCCATTGAGTCGGTGATGCTATCTAACCATCTCAACCTCTGCTGTCTTTTTCTCATTTTGCTTTCAATATTTCCAAGGACAGAGAAAAAGTAACATGACTAATGAAGCTAGTTTTCCTAAAACTAGGGCATTTCCTCAGAAATGAGACTTCAATGATAAAACCAATATAGTCCCTGGAAAATTGGATGACATGGTTACACCAGAAATTGTTTCTCAATGACATTGTCATGGCTATCTTGAAAATATGATCCTAGTAAATTAGGTTTATCTGTTTAATTAATAAATAAAGGTCATTATGCTCTTCCTAATCAGGTCTGATGCTAATTTTGAGATTTTCTCTGAAGGATTCATATAATGTTATAGAAAAATTATTGGTACTAAATGTCAGCACTATATATATATATATATATATATATTCTATAATAAGCAAAAGAGATTAAGAAGAGATGGCAACAATACACAGAACAATTATACAAAAAAGGTCTTAAAGACCTGGGTAACCACTTATCTACAGTCAGACATCCTGGAGTGTGAAGTCACGTTGGCCTTAGGAAGCATTACTACCAACAAAGCTAGAGGAAGTGAAGGAATTCCAGCTGAGCTATTTAAAATCCTAAAAGATGATGCTGTTAAAGTGCTTCACTCAATATGGTAGCAACTTTGGATAACTCAGCCATGGCTATAGGACTGGAAAAGGTCAGTGTTCATTTCAATTCTAAAGAAAGGCAATGCCAAAGAAAGCTCAAACTATCGTACGACTGTGCTCATTTCATATGCTATTAAAATTATGTTCAAAGTCCTTCAAGTTATGCTTCAGCTGTAGGTAAACTTAGAACTTCCACATGTACAAACTGGGCTTAGAAAAGGCAGAAGAATCAGGGATCAAATTGTCAAAATCTGTTGGATCATAGAGGAAGCAAGGGAATTCCTGAAAAATATCTACTTCTGTTTCACTGACTATGGTATAGATTTTGATTGTATAGATCACAATAGTGAAAAATTCTTAAATAGATGAGAATACCAGACTACTTTACCTATCTCCTAAAAAATTTGTGTGAGGGTCAAGACACAACCGTTAGAACTGGACATGGAACAATGGACTGGTTTAAAATTGGGAAAAGAGTAAGACAAAACTCTGTACTCTCACCCTGCTTATTTAACTTATATGTGAACTACGTCTTGCAAAACCTCAGGCTGGATGAATCACAAGGTAGAATATAGACATATCACTCTAATGGCAGAAAGAGAAGAGGAGCTAGAGGAGCCTATTCATGAAGGTGAAAGAACAAATGAATAAGCTGGCTTGACTCTTAACATTTAAAAATCCAAGATCATGGCATTCAGTCCCATTACTTCATGGCAAATAGAAGGTGAAAAAGTGGAAGCAGTGACAGATTTTATTGCTGGGTTTCAAAATCGCTGTGAACTGTGACTATGGCCATGAAATAAAAGACACTTGCACCTTGGAAAGAAAGCTATAACAAACGTAGAGAAGATATTAAACACTAGACATTACTTTGAAGACAAGTTCAATTCAGTTGCTCAGTT
The DNA here is from genome assembly GCA_007570785.1 of Antilocapra americana. NCBI lineage: Eukaryota > Metazoa > Chordata > Mammalia > Artiodactyla > Antilocapridae > Antilocapra > Antilocapra americana. The sequence goes on from ML663566.1 coordinate 28,144,386, forward strand.
GTGTCTGATTCTTTGCGACCCCATGCATCACAGCATGCCAGGACTCCCTGTCCATTACCAACTCCCAGAGTCCACCCAAACCCATGTTCATTGAGTTAGTGATGCCATCCATCCATCTCATCCTCTGCCATCCCCTTCTCCTCCTGCCCCCAATCCTTCCGAGCAGTTGGGGTCTTCTCCAATGAGTCAACTCTTCGCATGAGGGGGCCAAAGTTTTGGAGTTTCAGCTTCAACATCAGTCCTTCCAATGAACACCCAGGACTGATCTCCTTTAGTACGGACTGGTTGGATCTTCTTGCAGTCCAAGGGATTCTCAAGAGTCTTCTCCAGCACCACTGTTCAAAAGCATCAGTTCTTTGGCATTCAGCTTTCTTCACAGTCCAACTCTCACATCCATACATGACTACTGGAAAAATCATAGCCTTGACTAGATGGACTTTTGTTGACAAAGTAATACCTCTGCTTTCAATATGCTATCCTGGTTGGTCATAACTTTCCTTCCAAAGAGTAAGCATATTTTAATTTCCTGGCTACAGTCATCATCTGCAGCGATTTTGGAGCCCAAAAAAGTAAAGTCTGACACTGTTTCCACTGTTTCCCCACCTATTTACCATGAAGTGATGGGGCCAGATGCCATTATCTTAGTTTTCTGAATGTTGAGCTTTAAGCCAACTTTTTCACTCTCCTCTTTCACTTTCATCAAGAGGCTTTCAAGTCCCTCTTCACTTTCTGCCATAAGAATGGTGTCATCTGCTTATCTGAGGTTATTGATATTTCTCCCAGCAATCTTGATTCCAGCTTGTGCTTCTTCCAGCCCAGCATTTCTCATGATGTGCTCTTCATATAAATTAAATGAGCAAGATGACACTATACAGCCTTGACATACTCCTTTTCCTATTTGGAACCAGTCTGTTGTTCCATGTCCAGTTCTAACTGTTGCTTCCTGACCTGCATATAGGTTTCTCAAGAGACAGGTCAGATGGTCTGGTATTCCCATCTCTTTCAGAATTTTCCACAGCTTATTGTGATCCACACAATCAAAGGCTTTGGCATGGTCAATAAAACAGAAGTAGATATTTTTCTGGAACTCTCTTGCTTTTTTGATGATCCAGCAGATGTTGGCAATTTGATCTCTGGTTCCTCTGCCTTTTCTAAAATCAGCTTGAACATCTGAAAGTTCATGCTTCATGTATTGCTGAAGCCTGGTTTGGAGAATTTTGAGCATTAGTTTACTTGCCTTTCTTTGGGACAGGAATGAAAACTGACCTTTTCCAGTCCTGTGGCCATTGCTGACTTTTCCAAATTTGCTGGCATATTGAGGGCAGCACTTTCACAGCATCATCTTTCAGTATTTGAAATATCTCCACTCAAATTCCATGACCTCCAATAGCTTTGTTTGTAGTGACGCTTTCTAAGTCCTACTTGACTTCACATTCCAGGATGTCTGGCTCTAGGTGAGTGATCATACCATCGTGATTATCTGAGTCATGAAGATCTTTTTTGTACAGTTCTTCTGTGTATTCTTGCCAACTTCTCTCAATATCTTCTGCTTCTGTAAGGTCCATACCATTTCTGTCCTTTATTGAGCCCATCTTTACATGAAATATTCCCTTGGTATCTCTAATTTTCTTGAAGAGATCTCTAGTCTTTCCCATTCTGTTGTTTTCTTCTATTTCTTTGCATTGATCACTGAGGAAGGCTTTCTTATCTCTTCTTTTATTCTTTGGAACTCTGCATTCAGATGGGAATATCTTTTCTCCTTTGCTTTTCACTTCTCTTGTTTTCAGAGCTATTTATAAGGCTTCCTCAGACAGCCATTTTGCTTTTTTTGTATTTCTTTTCCATGCAGATGTTCTTAATCCCTGTCTCCTATACAATGTCACAAACCTCTGTCCATAGTTCATCAGACATTCTGTCTATCAGGTCTAGTCCCTTAAATCTATTTCTTACTTCCACTTGATAATCATAAGGGACTTGATTTAGGTCATGCCTGAATGGTCTAGTGGTTTTCCTTACTTTCTTCAATTTCAGTCTGAATTTGGCAATAAGGAGTTCGTGATTTGAGCCACAGTCAGTTCCTGGTCTAGTATTTGCTGACTGTATAGAGCTTCTCCATATTTGGCTGCAAAGAATATAATCAATCTGATTTCAGTGTTGACCATCTGTTGATTCAGCAAAGGTTTGTATAATTAAAATTTCAGTTTTTCCAGTCGTCATGTACATATGTGAGATTTGGTCCACGAAGAAGGCTAAGCACAGAAGAATTGATGCTTTTGAACTGTGGTCCTGGAGAAGACTCTTGAGACTCCCATGGACAGCAAGGAGATAAAAACAAGTCAGTCCTAAAGGAAATCAACCTTGAATATTCATTGGAAGGATTGATGCTGAAACTGAAATCAGTTGTTTGGTCACTTGATGTGAAAAGCCAACTCACTGGAAAAGACCCTGATGCTGGAAAAGGTTGAAGGAAAAAGGAGGAGTTGGGAGAGATGAAGATGGTTAGATGTCATCACTGATTTAATGGACATAAATTTAACAAATTCTGGGAGCTAGTGAATGACAGGGGAACCTGGTGTGCTGCCATACATAGGTCATAAAGAGTCAGACACAACTCTGTGACTGAATAACAACAAAAGCATTGATAGATTTACATACATAATTTAATGCATATCAATTTAATTATAGGATTTATTATAGTAGAATATAATTAGAGTATATCCCTAAATTTAGAATAATTGGAATAATAATAATAATATAGAAATTATGAAGAATGAGATCATGTGGAAAAAGAAAAGAAATTAATTCTCCCATAATTCATAACAGAGTTTGAATAACAATCTTAAAAATTAACAAGTGAATAAGTTTATTTTGTAAGTATATTTTATAAAGGCAGAAAGGTAACTACTAAAGGAGATTAAATGATAATACACTGAAAAAGAAATCAAAGCAAACACAGTGGGTAGCAATAAAACCCAAAGAGAATATCAGAAAATATTTAAAGCAAAAGCATCAACAGAAAGAATTTGCATAAATAAGCAGAATTTAAACAAAGAAATTTACATGTAAATGTTGGTGAAATAAACTATTGGATCCTATTGGATCTATAAAAAATCTTTGCTTTATAAGATATAATGTAGTGATTGGGAGGTTTGAATTGGAAGAATAGATGAAAAGCAGGACAACACTAAAAAACCAAGATAGAATTTTCTCATATAACTATCAGATAAGTTTAAATTCAAGGTAACAACTGTTAAATGAAACACAGGAAGACACAAAAAATATAATCCACAGGGTTAATTTGATCTCATGAATGTTTTTAAGCCAAATATAGTATGAAAATACATCATGAAACATTTACATAAGCTATACAAAAAAGCTAACTGATATTCAGTATTAGCATATATTTTTGTTCATCTCTCTCAACCATTGTTTTAATAGAAAAAAGTTAATAAAATATAAAGAATCTGAATATAATAATTTTTGTTATTTAACTAACAAGGAAGTTTTAAACTCTATTTTAGATTGGAGTATTACTTTTTAGGGACAAAAGGAAGATTTATCAAATGTGACCACATGTTTCACCAAAAACAAAGTTTACATACATTTCAAAAAGTAAATTAATGCAGAAAATATTTTGTGGATATAATGAATAAAAATGAGCAAAAAACATTGAAATCAGTTATAAGTAAACATCAAAATGATCTGGAAATTGAAAACATGATTGTTAGAAATTCTTTTAAATAGTCATAACGTGAAAGAGAAAAATCAGAGCTGATAATCCTGAATAGCTAGAAAATAATAATAAAATTCTATGAGTAAGTATAAATTAAAAGATGAGATACCCATGTGACAGCCAGAATATTCTATATTTGTATCATGTATTTGTATACACAAAATGATTCAAATGTAAAAGATTTAGAGAAAATCTTATGTGTATTGTCTCTTTAAGATATATAAGGAACTTTTTTTGAATTAGTTTGTTTAATTTATTCAACAAATATTTATTTACCAGATGCCATTCTATGTACTAGGAATAAAATGATTTTTAAAATGCAGAGAATGTCTATGGTGGGGGTGGTGGGAGAGGATTGGTCTGCAAATAAAAAAAAAACAAGAAAATCCATTAGCGATACATAATGAAAAGAAGAAAGAAAGGAGAAAGAAAAGAGGCTGCCAATCCAGGTTGATGAGATTTACAACTGTTGGCAAGAGGAGATTAAGAGTCTGATTTTGATTTGGTGGTGATGGGAGGAACTAATTTTGAGTTTGGACTTAACTCTCAGTAAGTAGTCAACAATGATAATTCCCTAGGGCAAAGAATTACAGACCAAGGGAAAATTGCAAAGTGCAAAGATAAGTAAAATGAGCTTGAAGACTAGACAACTAGGTTGTTTGGTGAAAATAGCTTGGAGAAAGTCAGTAGGCCCACACCACCCAGGAATTATCTTTGATAAAGCAAGTCTTGGGCACATAGAATCTCTTTTAACCTTTATAAATCATCTTTATTCTCTGTCATATTTGATTTACAAAGAACCCATTGCAAACAAATTTTCAAAACCTAATGTCACATCAAAATACATTTTATAACTTCAACATTGTACAGTCACATTATTTTCTGTATTGTTTAAAAACAAACAGTAAAAATATAATATCGTAAAATTTTATAGTATAATATTCATAAAATATGATAAAATTATAGAAAAGCCAGATATTAGTAATAGCCAGTTTGTTTTACTTAGTTATGATACTAATTGATGAAATTTAATTTCTTAATGTTGAGGTTTCTTTAAGTGAAATCAGAGCTACTGAAGTTACTCCACTAGAAATCATAAAAAAAGTTAACTCTCAGCTTCCTCTAATTAAGAAACTGAAATGACTATACTGAGACCCTCAGGAGACTAATGTCTTTTCCATGTGCCATTTCATGCCCAAGGAAATAAAACAGGGAGCATGATCAAACAACAGCAGTTACTATCTTGATTGGGAAATCACTCTAAGAAACCCTCATGATCCTGGTTGCATTCCAATGTGTCTCAGGACTTTGTTCATATGTAATTGCTGGAGAAAATGATGAGCTACAGATAGTACAGGATTTTTATGGCACTAGGCAGAAAGCAACAGTTTGTTTGCTTCTGCACATGCATGCAGGTAAGCTTTACAAGTTAACGCATAAAGATAACTTCTGGGCAGAGATAACACAGTGCATCTGTTAAAATATAAAGTAAAAACAAACTCAAAGAGCCTTTTGGTTGAACAAATAAGGAATTATAATAAATAATGTTGCTGCCAAATAACAGATGTAAGCCAATGGCAGTTTAGCTGATTCTGTTCAGTTCAGTCGCATATGTGAACATTAAAAAATTTTAGACTGGAAGCCACAGGTCACTACTCTTTTTCATTATTTGTTTAAAATAAATTACAACTTAAAATCAAGTTGAAAGTGAGAGTGTTAGTCACTTAGTTGTGTCCAACTCTTTGCAACCCCGTGGCCTATAGTCCACCAGGCTCCTCTGTCCATGGAATTCTCCATGCAGGAATGCTGGAGTGGGTTGCCATTCACTTCTCCAGGGAATCTTCTGGACCCAGGGATTGGACCTGGGTCTCCTGCACTGGTGGCGAATTCTTTACCATCTGAGCCACCAGAGAAGCCCAAAATCAAGCTAGCAAAATGAAGTCTATGCTTCTGTTCATTTATGGTTAGGGTTTTATCTGTTTAATTTTAGGTAGAAGAAAAGTAGGTTTTAGATTTAAAAGTAAAATGTTGTCTTCCAAATTAAATAAAATTAAACTAATTATTGAATTAGACATGTGAAAAGCTATAGTATGACAAGTATTTTTTTCTTTGTATTAACTATCATTCAAAATATTATCATAAATGAGAGGAGTTGTTAATGATGGAGATTTGGTCTTGTGGGGGCCCAGGGGCAGGTCACTCCAGAATACTCTGAAGTAGCATATTGATTATTTAGAATTAATGTTACTTAAGAAACAATTCATTTAAGATGGACACTGTCTCCCTGAGAGCAGGAAATAAACCTCTCCTGTTAAAGGTGCCCTTCTTGTATCTGGAGTTAGAGGACACCCTTATCTCCAGAGATAGGGAATTGAGGGCTCAGAAGTCTGAATAAACCTTATTACTTCTTTACTAATTTTCTATCCAAGTCCAAACTGTTTAGAATCTTCACTAATTAAGCATCTAAAACCAAAGTTACTTTGTCCTGTCAATTGCTCACAAATTTATTGCTTCTTTGTTTAAAAAAATTTTGCCTGCTTTGGTCCCTCTTTGTTCCCTATTTCTATGAGACTTTTGAGTGCATGAATTAAATCTTTTTTTTTAATTTCTTCTTTTTGTCTATCTTGTGTCAATTTAACTATTACACCAGTCAAAAGAACTGAAGAAGGGTAAGGGAGAAATTTCCCCCTCCACAGCAATCTGTTTTATTTAACTCTATAATCTTTGTACTTAGATTAGTGTCTGAGAAATCAGAAAATACATTTTGTTTAAAAGAATATATGAAAACTATGCAACCTTTGGAGAGATGCTAATAGAACTTTGTTCATGTTAGTATGCTAATTATTAGTAATTATTTATAATCTAAATAATTATTAATATATATTAATGCTAGGATTTATTGCTATAATACATCAATTATTATTGATGTGTTATGTTATATTAATGTAATGTAAGGAGTTTGAGATACAAAAGTGCATATATATTATACCCCCTGATAAAAATATTATGTATGGAGAAAAGTAATAAATGAAACAACCTAAAAGTTAAAACCATTTTCTCCTTGAGGTGTTTAAGAATAATTTTTCTTTCTACTGCATTATTCTTTAATTCTACATTTCTATGAAGAGCATATTTTAAATTATATGTACATGTTTTTCAACTCATGGAGATATTTAGAGTCTAATGTAATCATGGAAATCAACTAGGGAAAATATTATAGAGTTTACGTAAAAATATGCAGCTTCCTATGCAAAGTGTTCTAATTTCATCTTGTGTAGCCTACATAAAATTTGAATTCTATAGGAAAATATATAGATGTATTACATACTGTCATAAGATACATTATAGTAAAGAAAAAAGAAAATGCTTGCAGAATAGCTATCTTAATTTATTAAGCTAATTTAATATATTTAAAGATTAATTTATATGCTTTCGTCAAATATTTGGAAATAATAAAATGTTTAGTTACTTTTATCTTATATTAAATATCTTTATTTTATATTGATATGAAAACCATCCATATTTTTGACAAAAAACTGAGAATTTTAAAACATAATATATTTTTTCTCACTATGCTAGGTGCTGTTAATCATACTCTTAGAAGAATATGTTCTTTGATTGATTGTCTGAGAGTAATGATGATTTTGCTCCTCTGTCCCACTTTCTTGCAACATTTCTCTAACTGACTCAAGTATGAATTTCTGAACATTTTGGCTGTACATAAAGGCCTAGAGAGTGGCAATAATTTTAAAGTCATGCTCTCTTTCATTCCATGAGTTCTTATTCGTTATTCATTAAATGAAAAAGCATTCATTAGGCCCTATTATACTTTATGTATTTGGCAGATGTAAAAAACTCCCCAGGAAATGAACCTCTACTCTTGGCTTCCTAAGTACAGGCTTTAATTAGCTGAGCAGCACCAGACAGATTTATAAATACCATCTACAGGTATGCTTACACTGGGATCACACTCAGAGGCATCTATCTGTTTATAGTTCACATATGCAAATTTAGTCACCACTAGGAAATATACATCACCAATTTAAATACATCCCATGAATGAGAAGTTTCTTAGATACCACCTAGCCCATGCAGGAAATAGCAATTTCTGGGTCAATTATCAGTTTACTTATTGGTTTCAGGATATAATATTGCCTAGCCAATTCAAACAATATTCAGGCAGTACTTGATGTCACAATTGAGAACAACTGTTAAAACTTAATCTTTTGTTCTCCTCAAACCTATTACTATCAGTGACTGCTGAAATGTGAACCCCACCTCTCCCATCGCACATTCATACTTGACCTCACCACCATTTGCACATTGATATGTTCTTCCTTAGAATTGATCCAAACTTCTCTTTCTTTCCTAAACTCAAATTTGTTGGTTTTGTCCCTGGGAACTATTATCACATAAAGTTTCCCATATCCCCAAGCTCTTAACAAAGTCCCAGTGTCTGCCTTTCTGTTTTAGCTAAAATCTAGCTTACACTTCATGCTAACCCCCTTTGAGGTCCCTCCCATATACCTTTCACACTTGCTTCAAACTTACTTTTATTTTTTTTAACTAAGTTAATTTTTATGAAAGTATAGTTGATTTACAATGTTGTGTTAGTTTCTGCTACACAGAAAAGTGCATCATTTATAGGTATACATATATATATTCACTTTTTTAGATTCTTCTCCCATATGGATCATTACAGTATATTGAGTAGAGTTCCCTGTGCTATACAGCATGACCTTGTTTAGTATATGTATAGTATTAATAACATGTTTATGTCAATCTGAATCTCCCCATTTTTCCCTCCACCTCCTTTCCCCCCATGGTAAGCATAAGTTTGTTTTCTACGACTGTGACTCTATTTCTGCTTTGTAAATAAGATAATTAGCACCATTTTTTTAAATTTAAATTCCACATATAAGCTATATCATATGATATTGTCTTTCTCTGTTTGATTTACTTCATTCAGTGTGACAGTCTCTAGGTTAATCAATGTTGCTGCAAATGGTATTATTTCCTTATTTTTTATGGTTGAGTAATACTTTTTAATATATATGTACCACTTCTTCTGTATCTATTTCTCTGTCAATGGACATTTAGGTTGTTTCTACATCCTGGCTATTATAACAGTACTTCAATGAACATGGGAATACATGTGACCCCTTTTGAATTATCGCTTTCTCCTCTCTATCTTTGGCTGCAAAGCCTTTAACTGTGTGGATCACAATAAACTGTGGAAAATTCTGAGAGATATGGGAATACCATACCACCTGACCTGTCTCTTGAGAAACCTGTATGCAGGTCAGGAAGCAACAGTTAGAACTGTCCATGGAACAACAGACTAGTTCCAAATAGGAAAAGGAGTATTTCAAGGCTGTATATTGTCACCCTGCTTATTTAACTTATATGCAGAGTACATCCTGAGAAACGCTGGGCTGGAAGAAGCACAAACTGGAGTCAAGATTGCAGGGAGAGATATGAATAACCTCAGATATGTAGATGACACCACCCTTATGGCAGAAAGTGAAGAGGAATTAAAAAGTCTCTTGATGAAAGTGAAAGAGGAGAGTGAAAAATTGGCTTAAAGCTCAACATTCAGAAAACTAAGATCATGGCATCTGGTCCCATCACTTCATGGGAAATAGATGAGAAAATAGTGTAAACAGTGTCAGACTTTACTTTTTTGGGCTCCAAAATCACTGCAGATGGTGATTGTAGCCAGGAAATTAAAAGACACTTAGTCTTTGGAAGGAAAGTTATGACCAACCTAGATAACATATTTAAAAGCAGAGACATTACTTTGCCAACAAAGGTCCGTCTAGTCAAGACTATGTTTTCCCAGTGGTCATGTATGGATGTGAGAGTTGCAGGGTGAAGAAAGCTGAGTGCTGAAGAATTGATGCTTTTTAACTGTAGTGTTAGAGAAGACTCTTGAGAGTCCCTTAGACTGCAAGGAGATCCAACCAGTCCATCTTAAAGGAGATGTTGAAGCTGAAACTCCAATACTTTGTTCACCTCATGCAAAGAATTGACTCATTGGAAAAGACCCTAACTGCTGGGAAGGATTGGGGGCAGGAGAAGGAGATGACAGAGGATGAGATGGCTGGATGGCATCACCAACTCGATGAACATGGGTTTGGGTGGACTCTGAGAGTTGGTTCTGGACAGGGAGGCCTGGCATGCTGTGATTCATGGGGTCTCAAAGAGTCAGCCACAACTGAACAACTGAACTGAATCAGATATATGCTCAGGAGTGGCTTCCTTTAAAATATCGTGTTTCATTGTTTCACTGAAGTCTAAACAATTGTATCAGTTTTACCCTAAACACCTCATTGTCGTAATTACTTGTTGGCATTTGACTTTAGGTAAAAATATATTCTTTAAAAACCTAATAACTGGTTCACAGCTCTTATCCATAATCTATGCACTTAATTTGGGGGATGTTCTCAAAATTCATATTGACATTTCCAAAATTTCTAGTCTCTTAGCTCCTTGACGGTGAAGGAAACTGCAACCTACTCCAGTATTCTTGCCTGGAGAATCCCATGGCCAGAGGAGCCTGACAGGCTACAGTCCATGGGGTCACAAGAGTCGGACATGACTTAGCGACTAAACCACCACCACCACTAGCTCTTTGAAGTCCTTTTCTTTAAATAACTGTTCTCATTGCAGCCCACTAATCCCTGCTCACTCCTTGATGCATAGGTTTTTTTATCTGTGTATCTACTAAATGTTTTACTGTTTAATCACAACTTCTTTTTGTTGTTGTTGTTTTTTAATTTCAATGAAAGCCATTTTTAAAACAATGAGTCTCAATGATTTTTAAATGTATAGATTTTAATTCATTTTATTTAAAATTCAATTTGGAAAATGAGGTATCTAACATGACTGAGAAAATATTATAAACAGTGTGTAAAGAAATTTTGATGAGTAAAACTTTGATAAAATCAATAATAAAATAAATGAAAAATACCACACTATAACTAAACTGCAACTACATTTTCTCTGATAATACATCTGGGGTTTAGCTTCTACAAACTAAGGAGTCTTCTAAAGAATGTCATTTTTTTCTCTATCTTTACTTAGATATAAATGATATATAACATTTTGTAAGTTTAAAGTTTACAAATGATGACTTGATGCATGTATATATTGCAAAATATTTAACACACTATGTTTAGTTAACACATCTATTGCCTCACATAATTACATTTTTGTTGTAGTAAGAACATTTAACATCTATTTTTTTTTAGCAATTTTCAAGTGTACATACAACACAGTTAACTATATTCGCCACACTGTGTATTGTATTCTAACAACTTTTTAACCTTCAAGCTAGAAGTTTATCTCTTTGACTAACATCTCGCAATTACCCCACCTCACACACTGGCAGCCACTATTATGCTTTCTGTTTCTGGAGTTGCCTGTTTTTAGAGTTCATACACAGTGACATCATATGGTATTTATCTTTCTCTGTCTCTGGCTTACTTCACTACTTTAATTCTCAAAGTATCCATTTTTGTTACAAGTGTCAGGATTACCTTCTTTTTCAGCATGCTATTGTGTGTGCTTGTGTATAACATATTCTTTATCAGCTCATTCATAGATGGACACTTAGGTTGTTTCCATATCTTAGTTATTGTGAATAGTGCCACAATGAATATAAGGCTGCAGATATAGTTTTGAGATCCTGATTTCATTTTTCTTTGATATATATCCAGAAATGGGTTTGCTGGACCACATGAAAAAAAGCATACTGTTTTTCAAAATGACTGCACCAATTTACTTCCCCCTCAGGGGTGCACACGTTTCTTTTTTGCACATTTTCACATTGATAATAGCCATCCAAATGGGTGTGGTTTGATTTTCAATTTCAGGATGATCAGTGATGTTAAGCACCTTTGGCCATTGAATATCTTCTTCAAAAAAAAGTCTGCTCATGTTCTCTACCCATTTATAATCAGATTTTTTTTAATTGAGTTGTGGGAATTCATATATTTTGGATATTAACATCTTATCTGACATATGGTTTGCCAATATTTTCCTCCATTATATTATACATGCCATTTTATTTTTATTATTTCTTTTGCTATGCAAAAGTTTAGTTTGTTGTAGTTTTAGTTGTTTGTTTCACTTTTGTTGCTTGTGGTTTAGTTGTATACAAAAAAATCATAACTGACATCAGGGCCAAGGAGATTTTTCTCCATATTTTCTTCTAGGAACTTTATGGTTTCAGTACTTATGTTCAAGTTTTTAACCCACATCAAGTTAATTTTCATGACTGGTATAAGGGTTCAATGACATTGCTTTCATATGGATACCATTTTCCCCACAATTTTATTGGAAAGACTATTCTGTCCCCAGTTGAGTACTCTTGATTCCTTTGTGAAATATGTGTGGATTTATTTCTGAACTCTCTATTCTATTCCATTAATCCATGTGTCTTGTTTTAATGCCATTACTATACTCTTCTGATTGCAGTAGACATGTGCTATAGTTTGAAATCAAGAAGTGTGATATCTCCAGTGTTGCATTTTCTTCTCAAGATTGCTTTAGCTATTGAGAGTCTTTTGTGAGTCCCTACAAACTTTAGGATTTTTTTGTTCTATTTCTGTGGGAAGTGTCATTGAATTTTTTAAAGGACTTGCATTGAATCTGTAAACTGCTTTGTGTAGAAAAGACATTTCAACAATATCAATTCTTTTGATTAATGAACATAGGACATCTTCAATTTAATTTGTAATATGAAATTTTTTTATCAAAATCTTATAGTTTTCTTTCATTTCCTTGGCTAAGTTTCTTTAGATCTTAGATAAAAGGGATATTACATAAAAATAAGTCCTGGGTGAAAATTTAGCTACATATCACCCTCAAAATTCATACATACCTCATAAAAATTGAAACAAGAATATTAAGAAAAATCAGTGTGTTTGGAGAATTAGAGATGTGTATCATCATAAAGGCTTCCTAGTGGACTACTGGTAAGTTACACACCTGTCAAAGCATGAAACATGAGAGATGAATTTGATCCCTGGGTAGGGAAGATCCTCTGGAGGAGGGCATGGCAACCCACTCCAGTATTCTTTCCTGGAGAATCCCATGGACAGAGGAGCCTGGTGGGTTACAGTCCATGGTGTTGCAAAGAGTTGGACATGATTGAGGCAGCTTAGCATATGTGTTGTCACAAAACTAAAGCCGAGTGTGTGTGTGTGTGTTTATGTACACATGAGTGAGCTTAAGATAATATGCATATATATATTTAAATTTCCCTGTTCATGTGTGTGTGTATGTGTGTGTGTATCCACTATTTCAAAAATAGTGCTCATCTTTGGCGTTAAGAGAGATGAGGACAGAGAATAGGTCATTGGATTTATCTCAAGAATATTGTTTATTAGATCAACCCTAGTGCCTAAAATCGAATGTAAAGAAGTCTAATCTGTGTGAGTTATGAAGAGAGTAGGGAGTAAAGAAATACAGATAGAGAGTATACATTTCTATCTCATGAAAATTTGCTGTAAAGAGGAGAAGACAAATAGGGCTGCAACCAAAATAAAGATTATTTTTAAAGAAGATAAATATTTGATGTATATGAATACTAACAGGGATAATGTACTAGACAGAAGAAACTGATGTGATAAAGCAAGATAGTTATAGATATGATACCCTCAAGAATTTATGAGAGAATAGCATCTAGAATATCAGAAATGCTTTCATTTCTTTAATTCCAGCCAAAATTCTTCTTCACTTGATAGAGACAAATGGACAGAATGGATCTGAAGATAAAGGGGATTCCTTTTAACAAAAATAGGTCATTAGGTGAAAGTGGTGAGGGTCTAGAGCTTTGAGAGAAGAAGGCATTAAACAGTCCTCTTGGAAGATATTACTGAAGGTTTTGGTAAAGTGCTATACCAAAGGTCCTAAAACCTGGTGACTTGCACAAGACAGATTAAAAACTTGTGTGGGTTATTCTTTTTTTTTTTTTTTAAACTCTGTAATTTTCCTGGCAGATAAGGGGACTCTTGTGCTTGTAGACATTCAGAACCTGAGCTAGAAGTGCAGGTCCACCACCATCAACAATAGCTTCCACTATTATTTCAATCATTATTACTTTCCCGCTTTCCAGAAGACGTAAAATAAAAGACTAAAGTTTACTTCATCACATTTCACTGTTTAAAATTGATGTGTGACTATCTCAAGCAAAGAATGCCCTCAAAACATAATCTAAGAAGTTATGTCATCACTTAGAACTTTAGGAAAGGGACTTTAAATACTTTAGGAAGTATACTCTAGGAAGATGACAAGGATTCATACAATGAAAGTTAGTTGTTTATGTCAGAAAGTACATCAGAAAGAAAACTTATTGAGGAAAACATTAAGAATATAAAGCCATAAAGAGGGTCATTTTGAGCATGATAATCATAAACTGAGTCAGCTTATGTTCTTCAACTGTTCTCTTAATAATTTACTGAAGAGCAAATATAGACCAGGAGATGTTATGAGCACTAAAGACAGTACAATAAATAATTCATATAATCTTTTATTTCATGGAGCCATTTAATTCCAGTAGGTAAAATATATTGTATATAATATACAAGCAAACAACAAATTTATCAGAAAATAAAAAGCACAATGAAAGAAATTAAATACTAAGGGAAGAAATTCCCTTTGCTGAGAGGTACTTATGGTGAGACTTGAAAGAAGAAAGAAAAAGATGCTAGTTATGGAATAATAAGGTAGCAAGCAGCATATTCCTATGAGCTAACCATTTGGCACAAAGACATAAATGAGAAATATCTGCATTAAAACAAAATAAACCAAAAACAAAAACGGGTGAGAGGGGACAATGACATTAAATCACGTGCATTGGGGGAAGAATGATGGGACTAAAATTGCACATGTAATTGGAGACAAAACATGTAAGACTTTAAAGATTGAATGAAAGTTTGGATTTTTAAGTGAAAAATAAATTTGTTTTGTAAATTATTGTTTGAATGATGTGATCCAATTTTATTTTTAAAACGTATCCAAGATTAGAGTTTTCTAAAAGTAAAGAGAAGATTTCAACCATTCACCCATTGTTATATGGCCACCCCTCCCACTAAAACTTGAAAACGTCTATAAAATATTTGTATACAAGTATTTATAGTAGTATCAATATTCTGATAGCTTGGATCTGGAAACAACCCAAATGTCTCTCAGTAGGTAATGAAAGTGTTATTCTGTCAGTCATGTCTTACTCTTTGTTAACCCGCAGACTGTATGTAGCTTTTCAGGTTCCTCTGTCCATGGAATTCTCCAGGCAAGAATAATGGAGTGGGTAGCCATTCCCTTCTCCAGGGGACCTTCCAGACTCAGGGATTGAATGTGGGTCTCCTGCATTACAGGTAGATTCTTTACCATATGAGTCACCAGAAAAGTCCAAAGTGTTGTGTGTATGTGTATGTGCATGTCAGACCCTTTTCAACCCTTTTGATTGTATCCACAAGGTTACACTGTTCATGGAATTTTTCAGGCAAGAATACTGGAGTATCAGTAGATGGATAGACAAATTGTAGTGTATCTGTCATAATACTCAGCAATAAAAGTTATAAATTATGGTATACATACAAAATATTTCAAACTCAAAAATGCTAAATGTAAGAAGTCTGATTTAAAAGAATACATATTGTTTAATTCAGTTTCATGAAATTCTCAACGTATGATGTCTAATTTATGGTAATAGAAAGAAGGTCGGATATTAACTAGGTCTGCACTGTAGAAAGGAATGAATGATTGTTTTGAGTTGAAAATATTCTCTATCTTATTTGTGGTGTGAATTACATAGGGTTATATATTCATCAAAATTCACCAAACTTTGCACTTTAAAATATGCATTTCTTTGCAGTTATATCTCATTAGAGGCTTTTTTTTAAATTCTTTTGCTGTAAATGTAAATGATCAAGGGATCCTTTCATTAATTATGACTGAAAGTTCATTTCCTTTTTTTGTATTGAAATATAGTTGATTTACAATATGTATTGGTTTCACCAGGTGCCACAGTGGTAAAGAATCCACCCACCAATGCAGGAGATGGAAGAGATGTGGGTTTGATCTCTGGGTCAGGAAAACTTCCTGGAGCAGAAAATAGCAACCCATTTCAGTATTCTTGAATGAAAAACTTCATGGACAGAAGAGTCTGGTGGGCTACAGTTCATAGGGTGACAAAAAATCAGACACAACTGAGCACTAGCATTTATTGGTTTCAGGTGTAAAATACACTGATTCAATATTTTTATAAAATATACTCCTTTTAAAGTTACAAAATATTAGCTGAATTCTCTTTGCTGTACATTATATTTTTGTATCATATTTATTTTCTACCTAGTAGTGAGAGAGTCAGTTCCTTTGCAGGTTGATAAGAAGTCCAAGGTCCCCAAGGAGAGAAGTGTCTCGGGTTCTCAAGGAGGAGGAAAGGCCATTTTTTTTTTTTGTCTCTACATTCCTCAGTCTTAGTTTTGTTTTGTTTTCTTTATTTCTTTAAGCCCAGAACTGATGTTTACACTACAAACAACTCAGTTTAAACTCTGTACTACATATTATATAACAACAACGTATCCTGCTTGAGGATAGGCTCTCCTTTCTGAAAACCTTCTGACAAATCTGAATATCTTAGAATGTATATTACAGGAGTGGGTCTGGTAGGATCTTTCTATTGTTAAATTCTAATCCTGGAAAAGGCTTCCCTGGTGGCTCAGTGGGTAAGGTGTCTGCCCGCAATGTGGGAAACTCTGGTTTGATCCCTGGGTTGGGAAGATCCCCTGGAGAAGGAAATGGCAACCCACTCCAGTACTGTTGGCCTGGAGAATCCCATGGACAGAGAAGCCTGGTAGGCTACAGTCCATGGGGTGACAAAGAGTCGGACAAGATTGAGCGACTTCACTTTCACTTTCAATCCTGTAAATTCTCCAAGCCAGGCTTCAGCAATACATGAACCATGAACTTCCAGATGTTCAAGCTGGTTTTAGAAAAGGCAGAGGAACCAGAGATTAGATTGCCAACATTCACTGGATCATAGAAAAACCGAGAGTTCCAGAAAAAAACATCTATTTCTGCTTTATTGACTACGCCAAAGCCTTTGACTGTGTGGATCACAATAAACTGTGGAAAATTCTGAAAGAGATGGGAATACCAGACCACCTGACCTGCCTGCTGAGAAACCTATATGCAGGTGAACAGGCAACAGTTAGAACTGGACATGGAACAACGGACTGGGTCCAAATAGGAAAAGGAGTACATCAAGGCCGTATATTGTCACTCTGCTTATTTAACTTCTATGAAAAGTACATCATGAGAAATGCTGGGCTGGATGAAGCACAAGCTGTAATCAAGGTTGCTGGGAGAAATATTAATAACATCAGATATTCAGATGACACCACCCTTATGGCAGAAAGTGAAGAAGACATAAAGAACCTCTTGATGAAAGTGAAAGAGGAGAGTGAAAAAGTTGGCTTAAAGTTCAACATTCAGAAAACTAGGATTTTGGCATCTGGACTAATCATCTCATGGCAAATAGATGGGGAAACAGTGGCTGACTTTATTTTTCTGGGCTCCAAAATCACTACAGATGGTGATTGCAGCCATAAAATTAAAAGACGCTTACTTCTTGGGAGGAAAGTTATGACCAACCTAGACAGCATATGAAAAAGCAGAAACATTACTTTGTCAACAAAGGTCTGTCTAGTCAAGGCTATGGTTTAACCAATGGTCATGTATCAGTGTGAGAGTTGGACTATAAAGAAAGCTGAGCACCTAAAGAATTGATACTTTTGAACTGTGTTGTTGGAGAAGACTCTTGAGAGTCCCTTGGATTGCAAGGAGATCCAACAAGTCCATCCTAAAGGAGATCAGTCCTGGGTGTTCATTGGAAGGACTGATGTTGAAGCTGAAACTCCAATATTTTGGCCATCTAATGGGAAGAGCTGACTCATTTGAAAAGACCCTGATGTTGGGAAAGATTGAAGGCAGGAGGAGAAGTGGATGACAGAGGATGAGATGGCTGGATGGCATCACCGATTCAATGGACATGAGTTTGGATAAACTCTTGGAGTTGGTGATGGACAGGAGGCCTGGCATGCGGCGGTTCATGGGGTCACAAAGAGCTGGACATGACTGAGCGATTGAACTGAAATGAATCACATTATCCTAAGATGTACATTGTGCAAGTGGGCCTGGTAAAATTTTTACAACCTTGAGACATTCTTTTGATTATTTGTAATAACAAATTTTAAAAAAGTGTATAGTTCCCTTGCTAACACTAGCTAGGGGGTCACTCTCTGTTCCCCTTCTGACATCTATTTCAGAAGCTTTCTCTATCCCTTTTTCATACTGTAATAAAACTCTGTTACTCAAAAGATGAGTGATTAAACCTGGTCCCTGGTCTCAAAGTTAAATCTTCTTCAGAGATCACAGACCCAACATTGTTCACCCTAAGCTATCAGTAGTTTGTACCTCTTAATCCTTTTCCCCTGTCTTGCCCCATCTCCTACTATTCTTCTCAATAGTAACCACTAGTTTTGTCTCTGTATTTATGAATCGATTTCTGTTTATTATATTATCTGTATTTTTTAGGTTCATCATATAAGTGAAAACATCCACTATTTGTCTTTCTATTTCTCACTTTGCTAAAAATAATACCCTCCAGGTCATCCATGTTGCTGCAAATGACAGAATTTTATGCTTTTTTATAGCTGAACAGTATTCTGTTGTGTGTGTGTGTGTGTCTAAATCTCATATCTTCTTTTACTATTTCATTTTTAGTGGACACTGAGTTTACTTCCATACTATGACTACCTATTGAATCTAGCTGGGGTCTCCTGCATTGCAGGCAGATTCTTCTCCAACTGAACTATCAGGGAAGCCCATCTATTGAAGAGCTTGTCTTTTTTGAATTGTATAATTTTGCCTTCTCTCTGTAGATTAATTGACTATATAGCATATGTTTACTTCTGGGCTTGCTATTCTGTCCCATTGATCTATGTGTCTATTTTTGTGCTCTTACCATACTGTTTTGAGGTTTATAGCTTTGTAGTATTGTCTGGAATCAAAGAGCATAACACTTTCAGCTTTTGTGTCTCTCAAGATTAGTTTGGCTATTCAGGGTCTTTTGTGATTCTATGAAGAAATTTTAAACATCCTCAGAGCATGCAGAGCAACAGGAGCCCTTATTTATTGATAGTGTGAATGAAAAAATTAATATTGCCACTTTGAAAGACAGTTTAGCATTTTTTTTACACCACTAAGCATACTCATAGCATGCAATTAAGCAATCATGCTGCTTGGTATTTTCCCACAAAAGTTCTTAATTTATGTCCACACAAGAACACTTGCACACCGATACTTATGACGACTTTATTCATTATTGTAAAAATTTGAAAGCAACCAAGATATCCTTCAGTAAGTGAAGTGATAAATGAATTGTGAAACATCAACACAGTGAAACATTTTTCAGTGCTGAGAAGAAATGAGCTACCAAGCAATGACAAGACATGAAAGAAACTTAAATATATATTACTAAGTAAAGAAGTCAATCTGAAAAAGCTACCCACTGTATGATTCCCACATTATAGAAAAGGAAAACTATGGAAAGAGTAAAAAGATCTATGGCTGCCAGAATTTGGGGATGAGTGGGTTGTGGAGGGATAAGTAGGCAGAACACAGAGGATTTTTAGGGTAGTGAAAATATTGTATATTACTATATAATGGTAGATATATGCCATTTGAATATTTGTTCAAACCCATAGAATATGTAACACTAAGAATGAATCCTAATGTAAAATTACAGACTTTGGGTGACAATGATATGCCCATGTAGGTTCATCAGTTATAACAAATGTGCCATTCTGGTGGGGGATGTTGATAATGGAGGAAACTCTACATGTCTAATAAATATGATTTTGTTATTTAGTCCCTAAGTCACATAAAAATGCAGAGGAGTTCTTTACTGCTAAGCCACCAGGGAAGTTTAGCTTCTTATTCTTCCATGTAGTAATTTTGTGACCTTTAGTGTCCAAAGATATGCTGTGATTTTAATTTTCAGATCTATGAAATATAATTTTGGCTTTTTTACTTTTTAAGTTACAATACAAGTCATATGATATGAAATACCATAATAAAGAAACAAATAAGTAAATGATTAATTTAATCAGCTTATACAGTTTAAACCCAGCCTTTTCCCCTGATTGTAACATGTCTTTTTTTCTTCTAAATTTCTTGACTCAATTAATTTTACATATATATGTACACGTGTATAGGTATGTGTGTAGATCTTCAAATTGCAGTTTTTAACTATCACAGTTCTACCAAGAAGCAAGAACATTCTTATCTTTTGAACATGTTCTTACTGATTTTTCTCATCATCTATACCTATTTTAGATGGCAAATGATAAATAAATGAACCTATTTTAGATAAACTATCTTTAAATTATTTCATTTAGACAAATTCTACCTCCTCCAGTCACATGCTATTGTTTGTGAGTTTAAGCTCATGCAGCTTACTATACCACAGGCCAATAAATCAAGAGAAAAGATGTTGAGACAAGGAATAGACACTTTATTCAGAAAGTCAATAGATGGAGAATATGGTGGCCTGGAGTCCTAAAACTAACATCCCACTTGAGTTAGAATTCAGGCTGTCTTTTATATGAAAAGTAGGGTGAGAGTGTAGTTGGTTGTTGCAAACTTCCTGATTCCAGCCAGACCCTAGAGTGATTGTGTTAATCATCTGTTCTTGCAGTTGTCCCTGTAGATCTGGTCATAATGTTTCTGTAAACCACCAACAAGACAAATGTTATTCTCTGTTCTGCAGTCTTTCATTTCCTCGAGCTCAGTTTTAAAGGAAAAAATAATAACTGAAATAAAACTTTTATATAAAATAAAATGCACATATCTCCTTTTAATCTATTAGGTCTTTTAAGGACAAGCTAACTCTGCTAGAAGTAAAGCATTAGAAATTTTAATACACTACTGTATTCTTTCTTTTTTTTTCTTTTTTTTTTTTAATTGTTTTTGCCATACATTGTCATGATATCACCATGGGTTTACATATGCTTCCCCTCCGGAACCCCCCTCCCTCCTCCCTCCCCCC